>CM035410.1:185715584-185825584 GCA_020310875.1 Ceratopteris richardii | reverse complement strand
TGGAGCAGTACATAGCCTCAATTTTAGTTCATAAAATGCTTTCTCAGCTTCAGCATTCCATGAGAAGGGGACCTTTTTACTAGTAAGCCTTGACAAGGGCTTAGCTATTTCTGAATACATTCATATGAATTTTCTATGGTATACTGCATGGCCCAAAAAACTTTGCACTTCTTTTGGGCTATGTGCAATAGGCATAGAAAGAATAGTAGTAACCTTTGCAGGGTCAACTGTTATCCCTTCAGCAGATACTATGTGACCAAGAAGAGTGCCCTTGGTGACAAAAAAATGACATTTAGCAAGATTTAACTTCAAACCTGTTTTGAGACATTGCTCAAAGATTTCCTTTAGATTTTCCAAATGATCATGGAAATCTTGAACTGCTTCTCTTCTATCTGTGCCTGAAAATACTGAAAAGTCATCCATAAAAATGCGAAGAAAGGTTGTTAACCACTTGCCCAATATCAGACACATTGTTCTATTAAATGAAGCTGGTGCATTCTTCAAACCAAAAGCCATGCGGGTATAAACATAAGTGCCCCATGGAGTAACAAAGGCTTTTTTCTCCCTATCATCAGGAGGGATCACTATCTGATTGTAGCCACTAAAACCATCCAATAAGCTATACAAAGTGTGACTGGCTACTTCCTCACGTACTTGCTCTGTGAAGGGTTGAGGAAATCCATCTTGAACAGTTACCTTATTAAAGGCACGAAAATCAACACAGACTCTTATTTTTCCACTATTTTTCTTGGGTACAATGGCCATAGAAGAAAGCCACCTGGAATGTTCTACTCTAAAATTTATACCTGCTTCTTCTAGTTTTCTAATTTCCAACTTTACCGCCTCTGCATACTTTGGGTTGAGTCGATACGGCCTACTTCTTGCACGCGTGACTCCCTCAACTAAGGGTATTCTATGTAATCCAAGCTCCTCTGGTATCCCTGTTAGATATTTGTAGGACCATGCAAAGACATTTTTATAAGCAAAAAGTAAAGAAGTTACCTTCTTCAGTAAAGGGGGATAATGCCATAGCCAAGAGGCCAAGTGGACTACTTGAGGGTTCTCTTCATCCCCTAGATTTACTTCTTGAACTAGTGTTTCAGGACTAGTCTTGTTTGAGAAATCATCTCCACTGTATGCAGGAGTGGACTTTAACTTATATTCTGTAATATGTTCTCTGGTCCATCCTTGAGGTATATCCGAAAAGGGAAGATCTTCTCTGCACTTAGGCTCATAACTTTCCATCCTGGATACTTCCATATTTGTTGCCTCTTCAAAGTTCGTATTCTCCTGCAAACTCTCATTCTCCAACTCCTTGTGAACTTCATGGCCTTTTCCTGCAATTTCTTTATCTGCAACTTCTTCCTCTATTTCATTGATTTCCACCGTGCAACACTCTGCACTTTCCATCATCCAATTCAATAATGTATCTTCTTCTTGGGGTAGAGAGGGCATTACTTGAGTGTCCACAGTATATCCAGCAGTTTTCCCTGAGTCAAATCCTTCTTCCAAGTGTATCTGCAGTTGGCTATTGGTGCTCGTTGAAATCCATAGTTTGTTTTTCCCCCAATCTTGTAAAGGTTTTTCTTGCCTCAACCAAGGTCTCCGAGGAGTAAAGGGTAAGAAGTCTCCTGTGGAAGTGCAATAACAACAAAATCTAGAACAAAATGGCAACCCTGTACTATCATCAGTACCTTTTCAATAATGCCAAGAGGTGCAACCCGATGTTGATCTGCTAGTGTAATTGTGAATGGTGCAATCTTGGTGGGGTTCAAATTCAGTTTCTTCATTGTGAAATCTGGCATCAAATTGATACCAGAGCCTCCATCTATGATCACACCCATGAGAGCTTCATCCTTTATACAAACAGATAATCTTGAGCTTTGGTAGTCTGCCAAGGGTGCAGGGGGAAACTCAACCATGAAACCATCTATACTGGGTGAGTGGATTAAGTGAGCAGAGTGTATAATCTTCAATAAGTCACTTCTTATTTTTGAATCCATCCTTATAAGTTCGTACAGACTAACCTTGTGATGAATACCTTTCAAGATCTGTTCAATGTTTACCTCATGAGTGCCTTCTTGCAGACTTGTTGGTTGGTCCCTTAGAGAAGTAGCCATCCTTTCATAAGCTCCTTCAATTTCTGCTTGGCCCTTCCACCTAGCCTTTTTTTCCTCCTCTTTATCCTGGAGTCCTTCTTGTTCCTCTCTACGGATTGCTTCTGCTTGTCTGGCTCTAGTAATCATGGGCATTGCAGAGGATGAAACATCATAAGACTGAGTGGTCATACCTTCTTCTTGTGGAGAGACTAGAATCATGTGGATTGGAGCAGGACGGCTTCTTGGGCAGTCTTTGGTATAGTTATCCTTGGCCTCTAGACAATGTTGACAAGGAGGTGCATCTTCTGGAAGGAAACACCTATTTTGCATATGGCCATACTCACCACAGCGATAGCACATCAATTGTCTACTATATCTAGGCTTTGTCGTATGATTTTCCTCTCTATTAGGTGCATTTGAGGTATTAGAATAATATGAATCCAAAGCTTGAGGGTTACCTCATTGTTGTGTACCCTTGAGGTAGTAATAGTCTCTAGCTTCATGACCATGCTTTACACAAAATTGACAGCTTACCTTGTTAGGGCAATTAACATTGGAATGTCCATTGTTGTTACATATTGTACACCAAATCTGCCTTCTTATATCCTGAGTGGTCCGCAAATCTTCTAACTCACGGCGAAGTTGGGCTACTTCATCATCAGTGTGACGCAGTGGTGGCAAGACCTTCTCTTCTTGTTGATTTTGTTGCATTCTCAATGCCTCCAATTCCTTCCTCAGTTGCCCAATAGGGCCTTAATGCGTAGCTAGAAAACCTATCCAACTTCCTTTTCTTAGGGACTGGAGAGATATGATTGGTTTGGCAATTCGATTCAACTGACTTGAAAGTGCTCTTTGTATCAAGCATCCCAGCAGGACTCTACGGTATAGCATTAGCATAACTTTCTTCCTCAGATGTGACGAAGCAAGGTTTCTATCATCAACATGAACATTTGAGAAGAATCTTGCCAGGTAAAGGAATGGCTTCTCAATATTATAGTTGCTCTTTGCAGAGATTTCAAAATACTGCAGATTCTCCTTTCTATGAATGTGACTTTCTTTGCCTTGACATTCCTGTTCTTGGATCCACTTTAGTTCCATACCATAGGTATGTTCTCGGAGACTCAACATAGATTCCTATGCCATGTTCAAAATTTTTATTTTAAGTCAACCAAGAAGTGACATCAAACATAATCATGGCACACTTCCATGGATATAGTAGCCATCTTGACCTTAACCTCTTCAGGAAAGAATGGGAGGGACCTACGGAGAATATGGGTGGAGGAGGTGGGTGTCGCGGGAGAGGTGGACTGCGGTAGTGGAGGGGAGGGAGGGAGAGAGAGAGAGAGAGAGAGAGAGAGAGAGAGAGAGAGAGAGAGAGAGAGAGAGAGAGAGAGAGAGAGAGAGAGAGAGAGAGAGAGAGAGAGAGAGAGAGGAAGGGAGGGGGAGGTGTCTGCGGGGGTGGAGGCAGAAGAGAGAGAGAGGGGGCAGGGGGCGGAGGGGGAAGAGAGAGAGAGGGGGGAGGTGTCTGAGGTGGCTGCGAGGGGCGGGGTATGAGGGAATTGAGGGGCTACGGGGGGGAGGGGTCTAAGGGGCTACGGGGGCGGGGTCTGAGGGGCTGCTGGGGCGGAGAGGGGGGAGGGGCAGCGGGGGGCGGAGGGGAGAGGGGATTGAGGGGCTGTGGGTGGAGGGGTCTGCGGGGGCGGGGTCTGAGGGGCTGCTAGGGCGGAGAGGGCGGAGGGGGCAGCGGGGGGCTGAGGGGAGAGGGGGAGAGAGAGGGGAGAGAGAGAGAGAGAGAGAGAGAGAGAGAGAGAGAGAGAGAGAGGGGGCGAGGTGCGGGGCTGGAGGGGTGGGGTCAGCGGGGTGGAGGGGGGTCACCGAGGGAGGGATGGAGAGAGAGGGAGAGAGAGAGAGAGAGAGAGAGAGAGAGAGAGAGAGAGAGAGAGAGAGAGAGAGAGAGAGAGAGAGAGAGAGAGAGAGAGAGAGAGAGAGAGAGAGAGAGAGAGAGAGAGAGAGAGAGAGAGAGAGAGAGAGAGAGAGAGAGAGAGAGAGAGAGAGAGAGAGAGAGAGAGAGAGCAGGGACTATCGGAGAGAGAAAGAGAGAGAGAGAGAGAGGGGGGGGGGGAGGGGGAGGTGTCTACGGGGGAGGAGGGGGAAGAGAGAGAGAGGGGGCGGGGGGCGGAGGGGGAAGAGAGAGAGGGGGGGAGGTGTCTGAGGGGGCTACGGGGGGCGGGGTCTGAGGGGATTGAGGGGCTACAGGGGAGGGGTCTGAGGGGCTACGGGGGCAAGGTCTGAGGGGATTGAGGGGCTGCGGGGGGCGGGGTCTGAGGGGCTGCAGGGGCGGGGTCTGAGGGGCTGCTGGGGTGGAGCGGGTGGAGGGGGCAGCGGGGGGCAGAGGGGAGGGGGAGAGAGAGAGAGAGAGAGAGAGAGAGAGAGAGAGAGAGAGAGAGAGAGAGAGAGAGAGAGAGAGAGAGAGAGAGAGAGAGAGAGAGAGAGAGAGAGAGAGAGAGAGAGAGAGAGAGAGAGAGAGAGAGAGGTTTGTGGGCTGGGGGGGCGGGGTCTGAGGGGATTGAGGGGCTGCGGGGGGAGGGGTCAGCGGGGTGGAGGGGCGGGGTCAGCGGGGTGGAGGGGGGTCGCCGAGGGAGGGAGAGAGAGAGAGAGGGCGAGAGAGAGAGGGAGAGAGAGAGAGAGAGAGAGAGAGAGAGAGAGAGAGAGAGGGGGGAGAGAGAGAGCAAGAGAGAGAGAGAGAGAGGTTTGTGGGCTGCGGGGTGGGGGGGGTGGCGGACTGCGGGGTGGGGAGGGTGGTGGGCTAGGGGGGAGGGGGGTGGTGGTGGGTTGCGGGGTGGGCGGGGGAAGAGAGAGTGTGGGGTGGGGGGAAGAGAGAGAACGGGTGCTACAGATGAATTAATAAAAATAAGTTGGTTCAAGAAGGGTTATGCATGTTGTGGTAAATAAGAAGAAAATAAATTTACTTCCACGACTTAAAAATAAAAGAAAAATTTTACTAGAAGGGGATTGTAGAAGTAGTCATAGGGGGGACTACTTAGTGTAGTGCATGGGTATCCGCAAATTGTTTTTGATGCACGACCTTGTAGGGTGGCCCTATGAATGCAACTTTAGATGAACTTATTGAAAACCATTGGGAAGATGCAGGTCTTGGGCGATGTGCCCAAGGGTTATTAGATGAAGAGGTGCCTAACAGGTTGGGCATTTTTTCATGATTTTTTCTTTCCCTTTTTTTTTTAAACTAGCCCTCATAAGGTGTACATTCCGTAAAATTGGAAAAAACAGATCACCTAATGATGATGATGATGCTTCAATAGCTCCCCCCTCCCTAAATTTTTTCATAGGTTGGAAGGTGGTTTCTATAAGAGCTGATTGCTTGTTTAGTAGTCCTTGAACATCTTGATGGATGTATAAATAGGTACAATGTACTATTCCATATGCGTTCTACAACTTTTTATGAGGTAAAGAGTCTTGAATTAAGCACAATGGCCATTATCATGTGGTACTTGTTCTCCACATCCGTGAGATCTAGAATAAGAAGATAACACCAAAATAGGAACGTGGTTGATTAATCATTTTGCACAAGTTCTTCCTGTTCACTCTCTTCTTCTTAACGACGTTTTCCAAAATGTTTAACTTCCCTGTATGTCTTCTTGAACACAATAGGCAATTGGTGGAATGCTTCAATATAGGATACATGAAGACATTGTCATGATGAGGCAAGGAGATGACTACACACTAAATATGCTAATGTAGGGTGCTTTGACACAGCCCAAATCTCTCAAGATGAGATAAGTATAGATAGCGTGCATCCCCTCTACCAAGTTTCACTATTAGGATCAAGCACCAGCTATGGCAGAGAACTTGTATCGATATGGCCAACCCTAATCCAAATTTCTTGTAACTAGGTTGAACTACCAAAAACTTTCTAAGACCTTCTTGTTATATGGCTCAAAACATGTCTTGGTTCCTCAGTGGAGATGTGTGACTATGGCCAACCATGTTGGACTAATTGTTTACTCTTGGTAAGTATATAATCAGCATCTATGCTTGGAGATAGCTACTTGATGGTTTTTCGAAAGGAACATGTGAGTACTAAAGCAATGTATACATGTGTTCTTTCCTCACATACAAGGGTGTAACAATTGTTTCTCATGCAAGGTCGTGCAATGTGGTCCTATATATGATGTGTACTTTAAGTGCAATGGACTTGAATGGTGCAAGAGACTTAAGCTTACTTTTCACAAGCATGAGGTGCACAATTATGATGATAATGTAAGAAACAATGCTTTCAGCTATTGTGCACATTCTTTGATGGAGAGACTAACCAAGGGATGTGCTACCATTGAAGAGATGGATAAGGTGTTTGGAGAAGGAATGAAACATGTCCTCAGCACCCACCTTATATTTGTTGTGGTCTTTGGTGCCACTAATTGATTTGGAATTCACTTCCACTGGAGCCTAGGCTCCGTTTTGCTTTGTTGTTTATTTTTGGATCTATGAATCTTTATTTTAGTGTACAGGTCAAGGCCTGAACCTGCCTATGTGTGGCTTTGGGCAGAAATTTTTCTTGCAAAGCTTCACCCCATATTTCCCTTGCCTATTTTCTCTCATTCACCATAGATTTTGTTGAGGTGTGGGGTATAGATTTAGACTAATGTGAAGATTTAGGAACCCTTACTTGATTATATTGAGCACATGAGGCACTAATAGTCTTAGGTATTCAAATCTACTTGAATACAGGTTGTGGATGTTTTTTTTGGGGACTTTCTTCTTTGAAGTGGCTTTTATGTGAGGCAGAGCTCTTCTTGCGAATGAGAGGAGGATACTCAGATTGTATTACTAGTTTCTTGGGGACACAAATGTGTGATTTGAGAGTGATGTGCGGCCACAAGAGACTTGGGTAACTAGTATTGTCTAGCCATTAAGGCTATGCATTTTCTCGAGTATGTATGTTTCTCCTATACTTGCTTGTGCTTGCATTTGGCTTTAACTTGATTAACAAGTGGCTACTTGAGTATGGTTACAATGTTAGAGAGAGGCTCAAAATTTTTTGGGGTCTCATTGGATATCAAACTATTAAGTGAAGAGGAAGTGAAAAGAGGTACAATGATATTCTTTCCTTTCCATTTGAGTATCAATTTGTCGTTGTCTAGGATTAGACCTATAGAGTGTCAAATACCCAATCTTATCCCAATACGACCTATTGATTATATGGTCCTCCTCATAGACTAAGAATTATATAGATAATTTCACTTTTACCAAATGCATGGAAAGCTTAACTTCTTGAATGCATGGGGTTTGATATACCCTCTAAGCTTCAATTGTTTCAATTTGGCCTTGAGACTCTATAGAAGAGATAATCTAATAACATTAGCTATAATACTTGTATCAGTAAGAAATGACCATATTCTTAGGGGTGTTTCCTAATTGAGCAGTTATTCAAGGTCTTTCTTTCAATGACTTTGCATGTGAATGCACTTGACACATAGCCATGGCAAAGGGTTGAGGTTGCATGAATGACCCCATTAGTAATTGTTTATGCACATTAGAGAACATGTTTTGATCTATGTGTTTTAAAAGAATTCTTTTCTTTAGTATACACTCGAAGGCTTCCTGTTGAACCTTGGCTTTGGTGCTTTGTTCGTCTTGTTGTGACTCTATTCATAACCACTTGCAACGGACTTAAGATTTTTTTATCGAGTTTTTTTTATAAAATTAAACTCTACACCCATTGATGTAATTGGGAAAAGTATCCCCTTGTAATGTGGCTAATTGAATGGCACTAATAGGTGATATAAAATGTATCACATAAGGGCCATGCCCTCTTTTCTACATCTTCGTAACATGTTGTTTCAATGTGTAAACATGTACTTGATCACCTTGTTGAGGCTTCTTATCTTTGATATGGGCATCAAAATATTTTTTTTGGTCATTTTTTGTGAGGACAAATTCCCACTATAGTCTGAAGGCATGTTTCTTGTAGAGCATCAAGTTTATCTACCTAAGAAAATGACTCATGGCCATTCCACTCATATTCTCTAATGAGTTTGAGAGTTGGTACCTAGAACTCAATAGGTAGAATTACAAGTTGTCCATATACTATGTTAAAAGGGGCATCTCTGAGCATAGTCTTATACGCCACATGATAAGCCCAAACTACATGGTGCAATTGAATATCCCAATTTGAACATCTTGAATATAATAACTTTGTCAAAATGGTGCATAGTAATTTAATGGAACTCAGCTTCGTTTGCTTGTGGATGATATGGAGCTGATTTTTTAATGAACAACCAAATATTCTTTTAATAGAACCTCTCTGACTTCATTAACAAAATTAGTACCTCTATCATTGATTATCTCAATTGGAAGGTCAAATCTTATAAACTATTATTTCTTTTCTAAACAATTTCTGATCCCTTTTGGTGTTTCTACTGTAAAAGAGTGAATCATCATGATTCTATAAGAGAATCCAAATAATATTGGAAGATGGAAGTGTCAATTTTTCCTTTCACATAAGTTCTTTATTTGGGATAATTAAGAACTATTTGGAGTTTTACACAGTTTTTCCAAGTAAAGGGAAAATAAGAAGAAGATAAACTAGGGGGTTGTAATATACCCTAGATACTATCGTTTCCTATGCATAAAATGATAAATTTTCAAATTGTAAAGGCTTTTTCTATCTTCTTTGTATGAACAATATGATTGGCTAATGAATTACTCCTTTACACTTCAAAATCCTGATCATATCCGGAGATAATACCTAGTTCAAATATAAACTATTCCTATTATCAATTGACATAAAATGTGCGTATAATTGAGTTTAATCTTTTGCTAATTCTACGATCTTTGCCAGATGTTTTCCATTTTCCTTTGAAATATATGATGTTTAGAAATAAATTTAGGTTCTGATGGTGGAGCACGTAGCTGCATAATCAAAAATAAACTACCATATTTGTCGCTGCATGGACTTACGTGGGACTACGAAGATGTTTTCGTCTTAAGGCACTCCTGAGATCCAGCTTGGTCGTAGACAATATCAACAGGTAGAACACATGCTTCCCATGAGAAGATATTTGAATGGAGAGGCAAGTGCACACGACATCCATGGCTCTGTATCCGTTAGTCGAACTCTGTGTGTGTGTGTGTGTGTGTGTGAGAGAGAGAGAGAGAGAGAGAGAGAGAGAGAGAGAGCTTCTCGATGATATTTCTGCAACGACTATATGATCCGTGGGTCGATGAATCGGATGCCATAGCCATTCCTCGGTTGTTACGATACAATGCAAGGATCGAAGCCGAACAGTATTAGCAGAACCTGCACCCACAATTGCTTGCTGTCTATGCTCTAGCACCGTATAGTTCTCCATTCTCAACAACAGCCTCCAGGAGATCTCTTGGCCGTTCACAGACCATAACCATGAGCCCGTTTGTGCCCATCGGTGAAGTATGTCAGGTGGCAAGCATGATGTTGCAGGGCGTGCGCTCATTGGGCGAGTCCGAGCGTAACCACAAAGAAGCTATCCCAAAGATCGAGCTACTAGAGGCGACGGTTCGCCAGCTGGTAGATCTACAGGGGCGAGAACAAGCATGCGGCTGCGGCTGTATAACCTCCGCGGCGCGTTGTTCGGTGCATGCGGTCTTTCCAGCGTGGCCACAATGATGGAGACCCTGATAGCGTCGTGGATGAAGCTGCAGAATGTTCCAGCAGAGATACGGGAGGCCCTTCAGCGGTCTGCGGGGTCATTGCCCGTGTATCTGGAAGTGCAGTCCAACCATGGCTACATGCCGCTTCGCGCGAAGGCACACAAAGTGCGCGACCTCCTGGAGAACAGCGAGAACAAGGTTCTGCCTCTCCACGGCATGTCGGGAATCGGAAAATCAAGCCTCGCCCGTTTTGTGGCTGCTGAACCTCCTAGACGCTTTACAGATGGCGCCCTCGAGCTCGTTCTCGGCCAAGCCTGCTCAATCACTGGCTCCAGTGACGACCCCCTCGAGTATCAGAAGCTCCTTACGGCGAAGCTGTCCTCCATACTTCGGATGCTCGGCGGCAAGAAGGACGAGCTGGAGGGGCTTACGCTCGAGAGGTCCTGGATGCTGTTGCAGGAGGTTCTGGAAGGCAAGAGCTATCTGATCGTTCTCGACGACGTGTGGGAACTTGATATTACCACTCGGTTCAGCCGTCTGACTGGCAATGACTGCAAGATTCTCGTCACAACTCGCAACGAGTCTGTGTACGCCATCGCTGGCGCAGACAAAGTGGAGATTCGAGAGCCCGACGTGAAGGAAGTAGGGAAGACCATACTCATGTATCACACCAAGCTCAGCAAGCTGCCCGTGAGTATCTCGCTCATGCGCACTTTGACTATAGCATATATTCACACAGCACCCGCGCACATAAACACACTCAAAGCACAAGCACACACGCAAAACAAGACACAAAAACACAGAAAACCTTGCGGATTTTTTTTTTTAAAAATAGTAGAAGAACAAGACGGGATTTGAAACTGGTGTAAGACCCATTACATATCAATCCCCGTTTAAATAGGCAAATCTTTTACCCAACCAAATGAGCGCACATGCATGGAAAATCTTGAGATAAATATACACGTAGCATAAAGCATTGTGAAATACTGCAGCATTTGTTTGGAGCCAGATTCTAAAGTTGCCAAAATTAGAGAGGTATGACAAAATTAGCAGCAGAAATAAGCTCTTTTCGATCAGAAATTGATCCAGTTAGCGCTCCATCGCTAGTTTCGCACAAAAACAGAGAAACATGTAATGCATCTTACGATTTTTACTGTTCTGTGTGAACGCAGGAGAGCAATGTTAATGACATAAAAAAAAGTTTGGATGGAAGCATATCATTGAAACGCAAGCGTTCTTCCTCTCAAAATATGTCTATGCAGATCATTCTGTTGTGCGCTATAAAAAGATACTGCATATCGCCATGTTTCATCTCACCTTCGTTAAGGATAATGAGCTATGGACAGCAAAATTAACTTCAATTAGGAACATCTATCTCTGTGGCTGAAAATTATATTGTTTACTCGGAGAACAGGACCTTTGAGATGATCTTCTGGAGCGCTGTGCCTATCATCCGCTTACCATATCAGTGACTGGGGAAGCTCTCAGCGGCGAGACGAGACGAGAGGAGTGGCTGAAGGCTATGGACAATTTGTCAATGTATGCAGCAAAGTCGATCGTTCCAGCCACCTACCAGAGTATTCCCCTTGATAACGCCTCGTGCACAGTATTTGGCTCCTTCCAGTTCTCCCTGTGAGCCCTTCCTCATGATGCTCGAGACTTCTTCACCTCCTTTCCGCTGATTCTATGGACGGAGCCCATACCTGAGATCTGCCTCGAGAAGCTCTGGGGGGCCCTCAGGCCTCATAGTCTCTTCAGACTCGAGGTCGGAAAACTTGTCAAGGGCTCTCTCATTGCGAAACCTGATTCAAAGTTCTGCTACCTGCATGGTATGGTTTCGCTATTTCTGAACAGCGAAATCTCTCAAGCATTGTCCATGCTTCAACTAAGTGAGCTCTCCGCAGACCACCATGGCTTGAGCTGGGTTGTCACCGCTGTCTGGCTCTTCCGCTATGGAAAACCCGAGGTGAAAGAAGCCTTCGCTTCCTATATCAGAGCAGCCCTCCGCTCTGGAGTGTATGTCTTCCAAGTCACCGTCTTGCACACTGTCGTTGAGCTCCTCGATTTGGTATGCTCGATTACGGAGGTATCAATAACGTCGGAACTGTCTATCACAACAGAAAAGTTCAAGAAGCTGCTTGATGAGGAGATCATCGATTGGATTTCATGTGGCGAAGTTCACCCACTTACTGCAATCGCCATCTCCCACTACATAAGCAATCTGTATAGCTCGGAGGATTACAAACGTCGAGCAAATGATCTAATAAATGCAGGTGCTGTGAATGTTTTGAGTTCCATATTGCACGGTTCCGAATCAGGGAAAGTCACGGAGACCATGTATGAAGCGCTGGGAGTTGTGTACGAGTTAGTGAAGTTCGGAGATGCCAACAGCTCTGAGGTGCTTCTGCGTAACGTGCTAGTGAAAGAGCTCGTTGGATTGTACTACGTGGGCTTGGCGATGGATACCCTTGAAAGGCTCTGCGAGCTTGGCGGGGAGAGCGTGGTCCAAGAAATATTTGAGGCACGGCTTTGGGAAAAGCTGGCTAATGATTGTAGAGACCAGCTCGGGTTGCTGTGGCCAAGAAGAGAGAGGTCCATCATCAAGGATAGGTTCTTGGGGCTGCTCAACGACCCCTCACAGAATGATGAGGATGAGGAGTGGAGTGTTTCGAAGAGTTTGGAGCAGGATTGCTTTGCTGAAGTTCATGGTAAGCTGGAAAGAGTGTCGGGCGCTCTTGTTAGGGTAGGGAGGAACATAGAACAGACCGTTGGAGACGAACAACAAAAGCTGGAAGAGCTGGAGCAGGAGGCCATTCTTTCGTTGTCTGTGGCGAAGACGAGTTTCAGGAGTGTACGAGGAGCTCCGGCGAAGCCATGGGAGGAGATCATGAGGTCTACGGAAATCGCAAGCAACGTGTTGAAACTTGTGTGTGCTCCCTCGACTCCGGCAGAACTCCGACATTTGGCAGCGGATTGTCTATATGAGATCAATCACCATCCTTCCTCAACCAACATCCTCATGGAAATCCTCACGTCTGAGGCCCTCGATGAATTTCTTCGCTGTATCGCCTACCTGCAAGTAGAAGAGGAGGTGTCGTGCCGGCTATTCGACGTCCTGGAGTACCTTCTCAACAACAACACCCGGCAAGATGAGATAATGGAGAAGGGCATCATCGAGTTGATGTTCGGGATAATCTTGTCGCGGGACGAGCTGCACCCCAAGTTGCAGGAGAAGGTGCTGTTCTACATCGTCTTCTCCCCTCTGCATGTCAAGAGAAGAACAAGCGCCTGGATTGAGCTCCTTCTCGAATCGGGGGTTGTACAGGCCCTCGCCACGCTGCCCACCATCAACAATAACACTAATCTGCCTGTGCTTCCTTTCTGGTTCCTGTGCAAGTTTGGGACGTGCATAGCTAAAACAGATCGTCTACAGACCTCAGAGCAAACTAAACTAGCAGCTGATTTTATGAGGAGGATGCAAGCAGCTCTTCCACAAATATGCAGCGGAGAGTCTGATGAAGATATTAAGTCCATTGAAGCTCTGCTCAAGCCGTAAAATAAGCATCTACTCCAATTCATTGGCACCTTCATAGTTGAACCGAACATCTCCGTAGAAATTTGACATGTCATGATACATCATTACAGGATAACATGTCCCTCACAAGTGCTACCACGAGGAGGGGTTGAACCCTCGCCCTGCCTCAAGAGGCGAGAGGCCCAACCACCAGGACAGCGGCCTGGGACAACTTTCTGGCATATATGAATCATGTCATAACACAAAATTAATTGCGCAATATTCCAGATAGCATGCGAATAATTTTATCACATAAAATTAATTGCCCAACATTCCAGGTTGATCTCTTCGATCTGGGAACGGGGAATTTTTCACGTGCGACGTGGATGTGTCTCAGCTCCGAGCCGCGGGAGCAGGTTCGCAATGGATGTAGAATCACAATTCACTTTGTTGTCAACTTGTGAAGCCTACTCCTTTTTAGTCGTCTTCTTGCCTTCATGCTAAGCGTGCGGAATAAACATCCAAAGGGTTGTTGTTCCAGGTGGAACAATGAGAAAACACAGTTCTGCTATTTATCTGTTCACACAAGAAAGTGGAACCGAGGAAATAGAGTTTTGTCCTGAACAAACATCAATCGTTTTGTGATTAAAAAGGCAATATGTTTTTTGTTGTACGAGATACTTGAAAGCACTTTTGTGATTGAAAAAGAATATTTAGTCCAAGCCTTCATAGGCTAGTGGTTGATGCTTTGAATTTTTAGGAGGAAGTCTTGAGTTCAAATCCTGGTTGGACATATTCATGAGTTCTCAAAGATGGATGTCCATGAAGTTCCCCAAGATGGGTGCCTCTACCTTACGAGGTCGGGGGTGTGTGTCTTTCCAATTCATTGTACTCTCAAAAACAAAAGCAATTTTTATCGTTGACTCATCGAAAAGTGCCGCTAAGGGCAAAGGAGGAGATTCGGTACAATGTTTATCAGTTTGTCTCGTGAGGTGATACTAAGCCCTAGTTCACACAAGCCCCGCAAAGTTTAGATCTCTTTTGGCCATATTTAGAGTGGAACAGTGCAAACAATAGTGTCGCCACCTCTTATGTGTTCAGATAAGAGAATGGAACTATAATTGTAAAAAATGGTGGTACCGCCCTCTTTGAACACTATGTGCAACATATATAATAGAACACTATGTGCAACATATATAATAGAGAACTATGAATACATATCACTACTCGATATTGAAAAATGAACAAAATATTCATTTTTTGAATGATGTGGAGCCTAGTACATGGAAGGGGCGAAGGGGAGAGGCCGGAACATTATTTCCGTTTTTGTAGCATGACATGTAGAGAATTCTGCTAGCTGCCTCTACCCTCTGTGAACACCAGGTGACATATGTAAATAACTAATTGGATATTGATGGTCTTCAGTCTTTGTCGCTGCCCATTGTGAACTCCGCCTAACAAGCTTGGTGTTCCACCACCATGTCTGAATGCCTACATGCACATGGTTTTTTTTATTGAAGCAAAGAGCCTACACAATTGTGTTGTCAATGGTCACCCTCCCTGAATTCAGCCTATGATATTGTGGGTTGGCATTCTAAAAATTGAAAACATAAATATTTTTATTTCACCATGTAAATATAAAAATTTTAGAGATAATTCACAACCACATAAAAATATCTTTTTCTTAGAGACAACAAGAAAAGATGGTAAATTAATGAATGGTGTTACATATGGTGCACGGGCAGATCCCACCTTACAAATCAAGAGGGTAGACATATTACAATGTGAAAACCATCAAGAACCTCTCTTTTGAGTACATATGGAGAACGATCTCTCCCCATTTCTTATAATGGGTAACATACAGAGTGTTACATAGGGGCATATTCTCACAGGGAGCAAGTCTCATGGTATGGAGACAGTGTATTCCAGACTTATACAAGCATTTCTAAGAGAATATAAAAGATCCTTCTTGCCTGCATTATAATACATCAAGTTCTTACCAATCCAAATGTGGCATACAATATGACCTCTCTATATATGCCACAAGGAAATATCCAAATGTTTATAGCTCCCAAGGATGATCTCCTCATAGCCGAGTGAACCCAGGTTATAACTTGATATAAACTATTGCACGGGCTGCCAAAACCTCTTGGCATGAAGACAGTTAGCAAAAAGGTAGCTCAAATCCTCCAACCTGCCACAATACGAACAAATCCCTTCATTAATTTTGACCAAACTTAACTTATTGCCTATTCATAGGCCATTGTGGAGTACGAGCCACTAGGGATATGAGTGTTTGATGTTGAAAGGGAATGCCTAAACACTTTTAAACTTGTATCTCCATTTTTCATTGGACCAATTCAACTTCCATCTCTGGTTGAGATTAGCAGCAACCTTGGTCACAGAACCTTTGTTCTTTTTGAATTTGAGTAGCATATCCTTTGCAATGTCTTCTAGTTTTGGGTTCTTGTTGCAGCATGTATCCATTCTTCTTTTCAAAATACTTTTTTGGTTGCACAAGGCCTGTTGGCTCGGATAAGAAAAGTTAGTCAAGGGATAGAAGTAATCATCAGGCTTAAGCTCACCTCCATTAATAAAATCCTCCCAAGTTTTGAACCCTCTTTAAAACATCTATGTTCCCTAATGGACAGGGAATTTCCATTCTAGAGGGAAAGGCACCCATGCCAAGGGGATTCCTGAAGAAAAACAAAATTTTGTTAGAAAAATCACTTTTGGGGGTACAACATTGTTTAACCTGCTTCCAAGTATTCTAGAATGTGTAAGTAAACACACTTCCAATAGGAACAGACACTTTAGGGGAGACCCATTAGGAATTAAGCTACCATGACTTATAACTTTTGACATGAAATAAGTGAATGTTCCTTGTCCGCAAAAAAGATCAGATGTTAGAGCTAGTTAGAGACCTGTAAATCCATTAAAAAAGAAAACATATTGGCAACCATTTTAGAATGACATAATATTCCCCAACCCCCCTCAGACTTAGGCAAGCAACAAATGGACCAAGCATCCTTAGTATTCTTATTGACTTGGGAGTTTCCTCCCCATAAAAACCTCTTGGAAAGAGTAATAACTTGATTCACTTGCTTTTCTGAGGGCTCCAAACAAGACAAAAAATAGGTGAGAATGGTGCACACATAATGATTCAAGAAAAAGGTTCAAGGAGCCAATGAGGACTGAGAATGATACCAAGCAAAGAGTTAACCTTTAAATCTTTCTGGGACTGAATCCCACCTTTCCTAAAAGGAAATGTTAAAACCCATAGGAATACCTAATAATCTAAAAATTTCACCATCTTTATTAAGATCAAAATACAACTAAGTAACACAATCAGGAATAATGCTATTGGAGGCTTTAAAACCTGTTTTCCTGTGGTTAACTCTTGATCCACTAGCAACTCAAAAAATATGCAAACAATCCAAAAAAATAGAATTATACAAATCATCAACATTGGTCATCATGTTAGTGTCTTCAGTAAATTACATCTAGAGGCCAAGTTGGTTAGGAGAATTAGGGATAATGATTCCCTTGATGTTCCCCCTAGACATAGCATCTCTCATGAGCCATCCAAGAGCATCACTAGCCATAGAAAATAGGAGGGGGAGCAAGGGGACATCCTTGCCTTCTAGATCTACAAAGTTTTTCAGGGCTCAAACATGACACCATTCATAACAATCCTAGGATAGGCATTGCCAAACAAGGTGCTAATCAACTTGATGAACTTTATTCCAAAACCAACATCATGAAAGGTAGGATAAATATCTTCAGATTCCTAAATATATTGCAACATAGAACACCTCAGCCATGAAGAGGTCATCACTACTATTCTGTTTCCAAAGGATCAATACAATATTCCCGCTATCAGAACTTTGCTTCAACAAATATTGGAGAATAGCCTTCATGATCAAAATTTCATA
Source organism: Ceratopteris richardii (assembly GCA_020310875.1). Taxonomy (NCBI): domain Eukaryota; kingdom Viridiplantae; phylum Streptophyta; class Polypodiopsida; order Polypodiales; family Pteridaceae; genus Ceratopteris; species Ceratopteris richardii. The sequence goes on along the minus strand of CM035410.1, from coordinate 185,808,389 downwards.
GGTCTACAAATAACGCTCCACTCCTCTATCATAATTGCATTCTTGCATACATTTGTGATAGACTAAAAGAGGATTGTGGTGGACACTATAATTTCTCTATTATAATTTCATTCATACATAGATTTGTGAAGAGTCTAGGAGAGAACTATGATTCTCACTACATATTTGTTGACATAACTACTTCTTGCATACATTTGTAACAATCGAAAGAATTCGATAATCAACACTACTACTTCCCTAACTAAAGATTACTACTAGACACATTGGGAAACGGAGTAAACCAAACTACAATTGATATTGTAGTGAACATTTGGACTAAACTTTGCATTCGACCCTCAACCTTAACTCCAATCGGCATAAATTTCTAGTTTATGAACTAAGTAACATCATCATGTCTATAGCATTGCAACATCACGACTATGTCAGTAACCAAACTATGAAGAATGTGAATATGTTGTGCTCAACTTAAGAACTACATAGAAAATGAATCAATGTATGAGAAACCAAACTTCTATTACCAAAAATTACAAAAGGGAATACATTATGTCGGTCATTAGAGTACAAACAAAAATTTGGGGTATTTCGAATCTGGTATTCTTCCCTAGGCAACCCAAAAAGCCTCTTCTAGACTTCTTCTACATCTTGAGTTAAAGTGAATTGTAGTATTCTTTCATTATCCTCTTAAGCTTCCTATTTTGCACTTTATAGCCAATCTCCACTTCCATGAACATGCAATGTTATCATCTTCAGTATTGATCTCATACTCTGTGATGTGTAATCTAGGTATCTATCTATACTTGTGCTAGTTTAAATTGTTGGACCATCAAGCTTACACTATGCTTGAGGTGGATTTGATCTACATCAAAAAGCTATCGCTTGGATTACGTCAAAACAATACCCGTTGGAGAGTTCTATTACCTATGCTCATTTATTGTATTTTTTAAAAGATTTTTCATGGATCTTTTACGATTGTAAAAGCCTAGAGCTTTACATATGTAAAAGGATAAAGAGAGAGAGCCCAAATTCCGCGAACTTGTGGTGGAGTGGTGATCAATCAACCAATCAATCACCTAAAAGTAGATCAAAATAGATCTTCACTTTTCCTAGATGGTAGGAAAGTGAATTGATTCCCTCCAACAACCTTTACCGCCGTCATTTGAATTCAATCCGCTTGTAGAATTCGTGGAAAACTTGAAAATTCTACATAAAGACTTTAAATCACTTCTACATTAAATGAAAGAAATATACATACACTTGTGGCCATCATTGTCTTGCTCCTCCAATTTTTTGCATCATCTTCTTCAACAACAGTAAGCTTGCAGAGCTTGTTGCTCTCTCTATAGAGCTCTACGATAAGAGAGGACTCATTGGAAAGGTATTAAGGTCTATTTTATGCTTGTAAATTTTTAGAGCATTTGGTTTAGTAGATTGGGAGACATCTTAGTTTTTCTATCTCAGGTTCAATCTTTGCACATTCCTGAAAAATAGGAGATACCATTGGTGAGTGTGTGATTCATTCCAGAAGCTTATTTTGTTTATTCCTTATACTCTTATGCATTTTATACACTCAAACCTATGTGTATAACTCCATAAAAGGATTTTTTCTAATTGTAATCATGATGGTCTCTATGAGCATTTGAAGTTCATTGTCAAATCCAAAGATAGCTAGTTTTTTGAGCTAGTCGATGCACAAACCTATTTGTTTTGTATAAACTCTTTCTCTTTGATATTCCAAAGTACATAGTGCATTTTGTTGCACCTATCGCATGCCTATAAGGTCTATTTGAGTATCCATAAGCTAAAGGATTGGTCTTATGCTAGTTGGTTGGACCAAACTTCATCGCTTTGCAATTGACTTTTCTACCTCCTTCAAGCTTCTCCAAGTTCTTTTAGTGATATAATAGCTAGATCAAGATGGGTGATTTCTTTTCCTCAATCATTGAGAACCTTGATCGATACAACTATCCGGCTTGGCAAATTAGAATGGAGGCCTATTTGCAAGGTAGAAATCTTCATGGAATTATAGCAGATGATGAAGTTATGCCTATTCCAAGATCCAAAGGAGGACCTACACAAGAGGAGATAGATAAGCTCACACTTTGGTGCGCAAGGGATGCTAAAGCAAGGTTGTACATACTAAACTCTATCTCTGACGCTCTATTACCACATATTAGAGGATGGAAGACATCTCAAGAGACTTGGGATGTCCTAGAGACTTTCTTCTCTGCTAGTACCAAAGTAAGAAAGAATCATATTTGGAATGAGTTCAACCAAATGAAGAAGACACCTAAACAAACTATCATAGAGTTTGTTACCAAGTTCAAGGAGGTTGCAAAGCAGCTAGCATCCATTGGAGAGCTGATTGAAGAAGATGCTATCATGAGGCTAATTCTCAATGGATTTTGAAGTGATAAGCAATGGTAATCTTTCACCACGGCTTATGATCTCATCATGGATGTGCAAACTCTAGACTTCAACATCTTTCTTGGACAACTTTTCAATCAAGAGGCCCACAATAGCATAAAGGAAGGTAACTCCTATCATGGTGATTCAACTCGTGCTCTATACGCAAATAAGAAGGATAAGAAGCTCAAAGGCAAGAAGAAAGAAGAAGATGAAGAGGAGACTCCCAAGACAACTTTGCAAACAAGAGTAAGTGGAAAGGGAAGAAGAAAGCGTTAGTGCAATTAATCCCAAGCCCAGAGACTTGGTTAACTAGCTTATGCTTAACTTATTGGCATAACCTATGAAAGGCTTCACATGATCAACCTCTTGTAAAAGTACTTCACATTTATCCTTGTAAAAGTGGATTACACCCACGAGGAGTTAGGAGGCTCTAAATCATGTATCACTTGGTTTTTGAGCAATGAGAGAATCTATCCTATATGTTAGCATTCACCTTCTAGTTAGAAGTTTGAATTTGAATTCAAACTTTGGCTCCAAGTTCAACTATAAGAAGAGGATCTAAACGACCTACATGTATCTCGAGGTTAAGAGATCACTTTGTGGAACAAGCATTGTGAAGTGAGAACTCACCTCATAGCTCATTCACCTCTCACACATTGAGCAATGTTTCATTTCCAACGACATTGTATTTGTACATGTTTAATACATATATGATTATTATATTCTCATCTTACTTCTCTGTCATAACTCCATCAAAGTAATGATCTTCTCAGAGCTTGTTCTCAGTGTGTAGTTGATCATTTGCAATGATTTAAAGCATGATAGAATTAACATACTATCTATTACAATCTTACAGAGTTTCATTAGCATTGCTTCTTCGGATCATCAAATATTAGCATATCTTTTCTCACTGGTCTGATGACTGTTGCAGCCCGTGAATGTCTGGATGGAGCTGTGATTTGCTAAACTTCTTTCTCTACATGTAGTCCATCATTTTTTATGAAATCACTCATGATTGTTAGCTTACTAAGTTAGTTAGAGTTCCCCAAAAGGAATTAAGTCCTTTGCTACTGTGCTCAGAGAATTGTTCAAAACACTGAACAGATTTAAGAACAAGAATAGCAGGTTTTTTGTTCTTGGATCAACTCAAACATATCTGTTTTGATCCATCAATTAGTGGATCATCTTCCAACTAATATATATAATTTCTTATGTTCATTAGCAAGCTAAAGAGGCCCACTACACTCTCGAGCCATCATTCTTAGCGGGTGTGAAGCAAGATCTAGCTACACCACTTCATCTCTTGTGACTATCCACCATTTCCTCCAACAGTGGTATCAAAGCAACAACAATCAAGATGGGAGATGGATTTCCATCGTTCATTGATAAATTGGATAGGAACAACTACTCTGCATGGTCACTAAGGATGCAATCCTACCTTCAAGGAAGAGTTCTATATGGATACATCTCAAGAGATGAAGAGATGCCAATCTTCAGGAGCAAGCATCAACCTACAAGGGAAGAGCAAGAGAAGTTGACCACATGATGTGCAAAGGATGCTCTTTCCACGTCATATCTACTAAACTCAATCTCTGATTTCTTGTTGCCACATGTTAGGAATTGCAAGACCTCCCAAGAGACTTGGGAAGTACTCTCATCATATTTCTCCTCAAACACTAGCTAGGAAGAATCAGTCGTGGATGGAATTTACAACCATAAAGACATAACCAAAGCAAGGAGAGGCTGATTATGTAGCCAAGATGAAAGATGTGGTTGATCAGCTTGCAAGCATTGGAGAGGAGATAGAAGAAAAACACATACTGAGGCAGATCATTAATGGAATCAAGGCTGATGACAAGTGGGAGTCCTTCACCACAGCAATGGATCTCTACATGGATATGCAAATACCTGATCTCAACACCTTGATGGGGCAACTCTTCACCCACGAGACAAAGCTCAACAGAAGTAGTGACAACTCAAGAGGTAACCAATCTTCTGACCTTTATACAGATAAGAATAAAGCTAACGATAAAGGTAAAAACAAGAAGAGTGAAGAAGAGGCTAGTACCTCTCAAGCTAATTATGCAAGAAGAGGAAGAGGTGCTAGAGGAAGGGGCAGAGGAGGAAAGCAAGGCAGGGGGAGACCCTAAAACAACTCACCATGCAACATATGTGGTCTTAACAATCGCACTACAGAAGAATGCTTCAAGAATACAAGGAACCAAAGGGTAAGGGGCTTCCATAAAGGTAGCTATGGACAATCCAAAGGTAGATATAACAATGGTGGAGGCAACTACAACCATAACTATAGTCAAGGCTACAACAACAACAAATATCAAGGAGGCTTTAGAGGAAGAAGGGACTACAAAAACTATACTCAAGACCAAGAAGACTCTCTACTCATCATGAACATGATATCCAAGCAAGGTAAAGATGATGAGCATCTTTTCTACATGGATTCAGGATGTTCCAACCATGTGGCTGGAAATGTAGCTCTATTAACTTATCTTCAAGAACCCAAAGGGAAGCATGAAGTACAAACAGGTGATGATACTAACCACTCAGTAAAGAAAATTGGAAATGTCAAGACATCTCATGGTAGCATGAACTTTTTGAGTAAAGTCTTGTATGCGCCAACTATAACCAAAAACCTAATTAGTGTTGGGCAGATTGTTGAGAAAGGTTTACAAGTTAGATTCACTAAGCATGGAACATATGTGGAAGACCCCAAACAAGGCTTCAAATGGATTGCTAAAGGTGAGAAGTCATGTAGATTATTCACATTTGAAATTGAAGACACAAGGAACATAGCACTATTCAGTTATAGAGATCAAACCTTATCTAAGTTAGAAATATTGCACAAAAGGCTAGGACACATGGGAGAAAGAACTCTGAAGCAAATGTGAAAGGATCAAAGTGTGCTTAACATTCCCAATGTGACCAAGCAACAAATGATATACAAATGTGGAGCATTCCAATTTGGTAAAGCTCATAGGCAACCATTCAACGGGAGAGGATACATCCATGAAGACTATTTGGAGCTTGTACACACTGATGTGTGGGGACCTAGCAAAGATCGATCCATCTCAGGTTCAAGGAACTATGTGTCATTTATTGATGATTACAGTAGATGGAAAATTCTTTATTTCATGAAACATAAGGATGAGGTATTTACATGTTTCAAGAAGTACTTGGCACTAGTTGAAAACCAAACAGGATGTTCAAAAGCAAAACCACCCTTAAACTTGTTGAAGTTTGATATAGATATCTACAGCAGGATTACAATTCGAAAACCAAGAACTAAGGTAAGCCCAATTCACTACGTTTAAGCTGATGTGAGAATAAGACCCACTAACCTACAACAGAGCCCTTTGGCAAGTAGGGCAACTGTAGCACAGATTGTGTGCCTGGAAAGACAAAGTCGCCCTCCTGTTAACAATTTGGTAAGTGTAGGGCTCTCCCTATAGCCAACATGAAGTTGTCGAGCACGAGGGTGTCTTTGCCCATTAATGTGGATAGGTTTCAGTCGCCCAGTTTGGCTGAGTGGAACAAGGGATTCACCCATCCCAAATGTGGAGGTCGCCCAGGGAAAGGAGAGAAGTCGCACAATTACAGAGGATGGAGGTCAGCCAAGTGCAGAGGCAACAGTCGCCCAGGGAAAAACGGAGTGTAGTCGCCCAATTGAGCAGCATGGAGGTCACCCAAGTGTAGAGTCAACAACATGGAGGTTGCCCAAGGGATCAAAAAAGTTAGCCTCTCATGGCTTGTCTTAGGAGTGGCCCAAATGAAAGGGAAGCCATCATGAGCTCACTTAGATGCTCCAGGCCACAATGAAGTTGAGTCGCCCTGGTCCAGTCTAGAAGTCTCCCAGCATGGGCCTAAACATGAAGTTGCCTATGAGTGGGCAAACAAAAGAAGTCGCCTAAAATGGCACATGAGGACTCTCCCAAGCTAGGAAATGAGGTTGCCTATGGGTATGGCTGCACATATGAAAGTCACACATGCAAGCACATGACTTCAACCGGGCTTTAGGGGAGGGCTTCCTAGAGGAGTGGACTAGGCACACCATTGTGCCTATCCACAAATGTGGTGACACCCTAGACCAAGGAACTACAGGACCATCATGATTGGCCACACCATGGCCAAACTATACGGTGCCATACTTGAGGCGGAGCTCAGCTCATATGGAGAGACTTAGGGGCTACGAGCACAAGGCCAGGCAGGTTTTTGACGAGCTTCTCTAATATTGATCACATCTTCATTTTGTGCTGCCTCATTGATGGGGCAAGGGTGCAGAAGAAGAGATTATATTCCTGCTTTGTGGACTTCCACAAAGCTTTTGATACAAAGAGAGGCTCTTCCAACGCCTCCAGAGCTTGGGAGTACCATCAGGGATGATTTGGGCCATCTGTGCACTCTATGAGGAGGTGACTGGGAGGGTACAGTGTCTAGGGGGTATGTCTAAGGCCACTACTAGCACCATCATGTTAAGCAAGGCTGTCCAGTCTCCCCCACTCTATTTGGTCTCTACATCAACAAGATTGAGGACTACATTCTCCGAGGCAGACCTCACAAGTACACATGTCCATTGCACCTCCCAGGTACACGTCCACATTTTATTATATGCCCATGACATTGTATTGATTTCAAAGTCACCCGAGGGATTACAGCGCCATTTGGATGCCTTGGATGAGTTTTGTACACAGAGGGGCTTGACAGTAAACCTTGGCAAGACCGAGGTCATGATCTTCCACACCTCCCCCTTGGTGAGGAATGGAGCATGATTCACAGCTGGCGGAGGACAGATTAAGGTGGTCACTTCCTATGTCTACCTCGGAGTCACATTCACAAGCTTGCCTAGCCCCTTCAGCATGAGACAGGCAGCCACTGATAAGACTCACACGAGGATATGCAGCTTTAGCCATGTTAGAGCGGAGATGTCACCGGGCACACTTCCACGAGCCCCGCACGAAGGGGTAGCTATTTGACACTAGTCACACCAGCTATGATGTATGTTGCGACAGTTTGGGCCCTAGGCCTCATAGTCACCTAGCGGAGTGTGATCAAGAGGCCACACGTACGTATGATCCCGCGACTATTCTGTGGTAAACAGTCAGTGCCACATGACATCATCAGGGCAGAGCTAGCTGCACCACCCATGGTAGTAGATGCACTATTCCATACTATCTGCTTTATTCAGAGGATGAGGGAGCTCCCTAGAGACAAACTCACACACAAAGCTTTTGAGGCATCTATACAGATTTCACAGTCAGGATATGAGAGAGCTTGGTGGTTTGATGGTCATGGACTTGATATGGATAGATTGCCGCCTTTTCAGTATGACCCAGACTCACCTCACATCCACCTCTCCCGTCGTGAGAGGAATGTTGTGCTTAGATAGGATCTCTACAGCTCTACATTAGTCATACATGGCACACACCACACATGGGATCCAAACTATCACACTACCAAGACCAGTTCTTAGACATACTAGAAATGGTTTCATCCAGCGACCACACTACATGGATACTTACATGCCTCATAGCTCGAGGGTAGCAATTGGCAAGTTGAGAGTCTCATCACACCGACTAGAGATTGAGACGGGCAGAGCAGCGGACATTCCCAGAGAGGAACAAATATGCAAGGTATGCAGAGTAGAGATGGAGGATGAGGAGCACTTTGTATGCAGATGTAGCGCATATGATGACATCAGAGGCAGCTACGAGACTCTGTTTACAAGACAGCCCACCCTGAGAGAGATCATGGGCTCTAGAGTCAAGCGACAGCTCGGGCGATTCTTACTAGCAATACACAAGCACAAAGATTCCCTACTCTAGCCTAGTGCAGCAGCCTAGAGAGGAGGGAGATAGAGTCAGCTCTTTGACTTCTTTGTTCCACGATGTGGAGCAGCCCTCCCCCCCTCAGCTCACACACCGAGAGGGGTGACTCTTCAGCAGGCTCACACCTCTTGAGCTAGGAGACGACCCCGTGCTATAGGATGTCGGGCCCCGAGACTTCACCAACACCTGATTGTGGAGATCCAAGCTCGTGACCATCGCGCCATGGACGAGAGACGATCCCAGATGATGGTTGATCCCGCTGTAGCCATCAGGGCGGCCCTAACTCCACCTCCACCTATGTATCACATCTTACACCCGTCCACTAGCACAGGATGGAGCTAGTTAGTCGTTTCTGATGCATTCTCATGCTTGTTGTACTATCCTTTTGCATATAGACTATCATGGATATCGCACCCCCACTTTCATGGGTATCTCCACATGCATACTACGGAGATCTATATCAGCTTTACCAGTTTTTTCAGCACTTCTATCTTTTCCGATTGACAAAAGATGCACCCATGTACATCGATTTGTCTCATAGACCGAGTTCTGCCTTCTAATAGACGTAGAAACTCTCTCTCTCTCTCTCTCTCTCTCTCCCCCCCTCTCTCTCTCTCACATACACACACACATTGATGGCAAGGCCATCCCGTAGGGATTCGCGGCCTGTGAGACACTCGAGGAGATACACCTTGCAGTTTGGAACTCCAATGGAGATCTATGGACACATCCAGAGAGTTAGAAGAGGTGTGGAGAGGCAGAGACATCATTATGCTGATAGAGACACATGAGAGCCCAAATCGGAGCCTACCTCGAGTCCACGGTTTCTAGTGGGAGTCCACATACAGAGAGTGTACACGTCAGCACACCACCAGAGGATCAAGAGGAGTAGCCATACTCTTTAGAGATGGACTTCAGAGAAGAATACAGATAGTCATACGTGACTCAAGCCAGATATCTTTGGATTTGGCTGAAGCTCTCACAGGAGAGGATTATCTTCATAGCGTTATGCTACCTTGCTCCTTCTAGCTGGTGGTTGGCTATCATAGATCGAAAGGAGGATTCACCATACACTTGTTTGTCAGAAGAGATTACAGAGTACTCTGCATTAAGGGAAGTCTTCCTTATGGGAGACTTCACTGCTAGGACAGGCAGTGATCAGTGTGAGATAGTTGACCCAGAAGACCCACAGATACTGCATACCATAGAGGATGAGTCTACAGCTCGAGCTTCAGCTGACACTACACACACTCACTATGGCACTACCTACTCAGACTAGGCTCTCGACATAACCTCGTTATCTATAACAGGATGGCTCAGTGGCTTACCTCAAGAGGATTGACATGCATACCACACTCTGTCACAGATGGCGGGGGGAGTACAATAGATTACGTCATGGGATCCAGAGAGGCCATCCACATACTTACCTCATTCACCATCCCACCCATACCCATTGGGGCCGATCACACGTACCTCGCGCTCTCCCTCAAGGGAGACATCCCTACACCCACACCTGTAGCACGCATCCCACACACCACCATCCATTTCACACACGAGCTAGCTCACATATATGCGGCTCAAGTCAAGAAGGATCTTCTCTTGCTTCATCTTAACACTCCACTATCCCTACTCACCTCACAAATAGCATCAGTCCTTCATACATCAGCCATCAGCTCCTTCCCACACACCATCCATTCTGGTCACACACCTCCTCTCGGGACTCTGCTAGGACATCGCTGGTATGATGAGGAATGCAGAGACCTTTACCACCGACTACGAGCTCGGCGAGCATTGGGGGAGATCACAAAGAGAGAGGCCAAGGGATGGATGAAGACCCTCACACGTCAGAAGAGGCGAGCCTTTGAGGAGGCACAGGAGCTTGAGCTATACCATCTCTTTATGAGTATGGACAGTGATGCAGCATGGCGTACCCTATGACAGCCACGACCGACCACACCTATTGGGGACCTACACACATGGCATGATTATGCCAAGAGATTATATGATATACCTGGGCAACTTCCCATTACCAAGCCACTTGAGCCTCGCCCTACTAGTTCTTCTCTTGTCACAACAAAGATGGTTGAGAGGGCCATAGGACGACTACGACATGGACGTTCGATAGACCACACGGGATTGCAGAGCGAGCATCTCATATACGCAGCCTCCACTAAAGCCCCGTTGATTGCACATGTCTTCAACCGAGCTATAGGGAGGGCTTCCGAGAGGAGTACACTATGCACTCCATTGTGCCTATCCACATATGTGGCAACACCCTGGACCCAGGGAACTACAAGACCATCATGATTGGCCACACCATGGCCAAACTATACGGTGCCATACTTGAAGAAGAGCTCATCTCATATGCAAAGTCAGAGGGGCTACGAGCACGAGGCCAGGCAGGTTTTCGTCGAGCTTTCTCTACTATTGATCACATCTTCGTTTTGCGCTGCCTCAATGATGGGGCAAGGGTGCAAAAGAAGAGATTATACTGCTGCTTTGTGGACTTCCGCAAAGCTTTCGAGTGTGCCACGAGAGAGACTCTTCCGACACCTCCAGAGCTTGGGAGTACCATCAGGGATGATTTGGGCCATCTATGCACTCTATGAGCAGGTGACTGGGAGGGTACAATGTCCAGGAGGTATGTCTGAGGCCATTGCTAGCACCATCGATGTTAAGCAAGGCTGCCCACTCTCCCCCACTCTATTTGGTCTCTACATCGACGAGATTGAGGACTACATTCTCTGAGCTAGAGGAGAGGGTGCAGACCTCGCAGGTAGATATGTCCGCATTTTATTATATGCTGATGACATTGTATTGATTTTAGAGTCACCCGAGGGATTAGAGCGCCACCTGGATGCCCTCGATGAGTTTTGTACATAGAGGGGCTTGACAGTAAACCTTGGCAAGACCAAGGTCATGATCTTCCACACCTCCCCCATGGGGAGGAATGGAGCAGGATTCACAGTTGGAGGTGGACAGATTGAATGGTCACTTCCTATGTCTACCTCGCAGTCACATTCACGAGCTTGCCTGGCCCCTTCAGCATGCCACAGGCAGCCACCGATAGACTCACACAAGGATATGCAGCTTTAGCCATGTAAGAGCGGAGATGTCACCACGCACACTTCCAGGAGCCTCACACGAAGGGGTGGCTATTTGACACACTAGTGAGACGAGCTATGATGTATGCTGCGCCAGTTTGGGCCTCAAGACTCACAACCACCCAGTGGAATGCGATCGAGAGGGCACAGGTACGTATGATCTCGCGACTACGGTGCCACATGACATCATCAGGGCAGAGCTAGCTGCACCACCCATGGTAGTAGATGCACTATTCCACACTATCTGCTTTATTCAAAGGATGTGGGAGCTCCCTACAGAAAGATTCACACACAAAGCTTTTGAGGCATCTATACAGATATCAAAGTCACGATATGAGAGAGCTTGGTACACTCAGGTTAGAGTCTGGTTTGATCGTCATGGACTTGATATGGACAGATTGCCTCCTTTTCAGTATGACCCAGACTCACCCCACATCCACCTCTATCGCCCTGAGAGGAATGTTGTGCTCAAACAGGATCTCTGGCAGCTCTACATTAATCAGACATGGCACATGCCACACATGGGATCGAGACTATCACACTAGCGAGACTAGTTCTTGGACATACTAGAGGACGGTTTTATCCAGCCACCACGCTACATGGATACTTACATGCTTCATAGCTCGAGGGTAGCGATTGGCTAGTTGAGAGTCTCATCACACCGACTAGAGATTGGGATGGGCAGAGCCGCAGACATTCCCAGAGAGCAGCGGATATGCAGGGTATGCAGAGTAGAAATGGAGGATGAGGAGCACTTTGTATGCAGCTGTAGCGCATATGATGACATCAGAGGCAGGTATGACACTCTCTTTACAGGGCAGCCCACCCTCCGAGAGATCATGGACTCTAGAGACAAGCGACAGCGTGGGCGATTCTTGCTAGAGATACAGAGTCACAGAGATTCCCTTCTCCAGCCTACTGTAGTAGCCCATACAGGAGGGAGACAGAGTCAGCTCACTGACTTCTTTATTCCACGACGTGCAGCAGCCCTCGCCCCCTCAGCTCACACATCGAAAGGGGTGACTCTTCAGTAGGCTGAGACCTCTCCAGCTAGGAATGAACCCCGTGCTGTAGGATATTGGGCCCCGAGACTTCACCGACACCAGATTGTAGAGATCCAGGCCCGTGACCATCGCGCCATGGAGGAGAGACGATCCCCCATGAGGGTTGATCTGGCTGTAGTCATAAGGGTGGCCGTGACTCCATTGTACTACCATTGTGCATATAGATTATCATAGGTCTCGCAGTCCATACACCCCCCACTTCCATGGGTATCTCCACATGCATACTACGGGGATCTATATCAGCTTTACCAGTTTTTTCAGCACTTTTTTCTTTTCTGATTCACAGAAGATACACCCATGTACATTGATTTGTCTCATAGGCCGAGTTCGGCCTCCTAATAGACGTAAAAACTGTCTCTCTCTCTCTCTCTCTCTCTCTCTCTCTCTCTCTCTCTCTCTCTCTCTCTCTCTCTGTGTACCTGCGTCGCGTCCTACACCTGTGTACCTGCGTCGCGTTGTGCACCTGTGTACGTGCGTCGCGTTTTGTACCTGCACCCGAAACCATAAACCCTGCTGCCCGTCGTGTTAGGGTTCTGTACCTCCGTCCGAAACCCTAAACGTTGTTGTCCGTCGTGTCAAAGTTCTGTACCTGGGTCCGAATCCCTAGGACTCTACGTGTGTCCAAAACCCTAAGGTTCCGTACGTGCATAAACCCTAAAAGGATCTATACCTGCATCAAAAACCTGCTCAGATCCGCGTTGCCCCTGCATTTGCTTAGCTATGTGTTGCCCCCGTCATTGCTCAGCCGAAGCTGAGATTGATCTTTGAGTGTCAGGATAAGTTCGGGCAGCTCGCTGAACAACATCCTCATGGCCTCCTTGATAAGAACATGGGCACAATTACTCTCTCTTTACCAAACCTAACCTAACCTCCTCATTCCCATGCCATCTCCTGAAAACCTAACCCTAACCCTAAACCTAACCCTAATCTTAACCCAACCCTAACCCTAACCCTAACCCTAACCCTAACTTGAACCCTAACCCTAACTCCAACACCCAACCCTAAACCTAGCCCTATTCCCAAACCCTAAGAAACCTCTCTCTCTCTCTCTCTCTCTCTCTCTCTCTCTCTTCCCTCTCCATGGCTCCCAAGTTGGAGGAACAGCTCGCCACCTTAGAGCATATCCTCCGAGAGTTAATAGGAAAACAGAAGAAAGAAGGAGATTCTGCACTGAACGGGGCTACCCGCAAAGTTTCCGCTTTCGAAGCCAAGGTGGAAACTTTGGAGAAGGAAAAGGAGTCCCTTCGAGAAGAGCTTCTTGCTACCCGCAAGCAGCACTCATGGGACCAGGAGGAGTTGCACACTAAGCTTACTAAGATGAGAACGAAACTGGACAGCATACGCGAGGAGGGGGAGATCGCCCCACAGCTAGAGGACATTCGGGTGACTATCAAGGAGTGCATGGAGGTGGTTCAGAGCGAGCTTGAGACTAAGAAAGATGGATGGGTTGAGGTTGTAAAACTGAACCTTCGACAGGAGGAAAAGAAGAACAACCACCATGAGGAGATCCACATAGTACAAACCACCATTGAGGAGGAGCAGATGCGACAGACCCGGAGCCTCAATGTTCGCGTCTCCGGCCTCACAGAGACAGACGGATCACCAGAGCAGGACGGGCGTCGCTTGTGCACACTACTTGGATAGGGCGCGGATGAGCCTCTCCCTTTCACCAGAGACTGGAGAGCAGGACGGGACACCACACGGAGCAAAGCACTTATCATTGAGTTCTTAGATGAGGCGGAGAGGAGAGACTTCCTCAGACGACGGGCGGTACTACGCACTACACCGGGCACCCCCATCTATTTAGATGACGATCTCACACGGATGCAGGTAGAGCACATACGTGCATGCATGCCGCGTGTCATCCAGGACCGAGGAGAGGGACATCGTGCCCTATACGGAGACGGTCGTGTCATCATTGATGGACGGCCCATTGACTAGGGATTCGCGGCCTATGAGGAAGCACAACAAGAGGTGCACATTGCAGTCTAGAATTGCAATGGATCTTTGTGGACACATCCAGGACGCCTTGAGGAGGTGATGGAGGACAGAGACATGATCTTCTTGATAGAGACACACGAGAGCCCGGGGAGGAGCCTACCGAGGATTGAGGGCTATATGTGGGAATCGGCTCACCACCAACAGATGAGACAGCACACCACACGAGGATTAGGAGGAGTAGCCGTGCTCTACAGACAGCCGCTACAGCACAGGGTACAGGTGGTAGCCAGAGACCCAGAGGCACGTTTCATGTGGATACACCTCCAGCTATTAGAGGAGAGAGCAGCGTATTTCGCCGTATGCAATATTGCACCCATCGGCTCGCGCTTCACACATTCCCCCGAGCAGCCCTTAGGGGGGGAGGGAATAGACACCACATCGCCATATGATTGCCTCAGTGACACCATTATGGAGTATACCGGGATGGGCGAAGTCTTCCTTGTAGGAGACTTCAATGCCCGGACTCAGAGCCACCAGTGTGATATCTATGACTTTGACGACCTTGAGATGCTTCGTACCATAGAGGATATGTCTACACTCAGAGCCTCAGCCGACACCGCCACACCCACCTCATACGGCAGATACCTACTCGAGATGGGAGTAGCACACCGTCTTAGTATATATAATGGGATGGCGACCTGGCCCACCTCAGGTGGCCTCACCTGCATTCCACCCACGACACTAAGGGGGGTAGTGTGGTAGACTATGTTATCGGACCCCGGGAGGTGACGCATCTCATCACCTCATTCACTATCCCACCCATACCGATTGGAGCTGACCACGCATATCTTGCCCTATCCATACACGGCTCACCATGCATATCACACCCCGTCACCATACAGCCACATGCCCATACCACCATTCACTTTAGACGTGAGCTAGCACATATCTATAGCTCCCATGTTCAAGAGCGCATCTACTTCCTTGATCCCTCTCCCTCATTGGACACCCTCAACGCACACTTCTCCTCGATCCTCCACACATCTGCTACTCTCAGCTTCCCATACACCACCCACAGCACTGCACATTCGACACGGCTGGGGCATACACCCCAGAATAGATGGTACGATGAGGAGTGTAGGCGACTATACCCACATCTTAGAGCACAGAGTATCTTGGGATCCATCACAGAGAGGGAGGCATGATGACAGATGCGAGCCCTCACACGCCCGAAGCGATGAGCTTTCGAGGAGAGATAGGAGGCAGAGTTGTTCGACCTTCTCATGAGTAGGGATTGTGCCACCGCGTGGAGGGCACTACGGGAGCCACACCCACCAACACCCATAGCAGATCCTGAGACTTGGCACACCTACACCTAGAGGTTATATGACGTCCCAGGAGAGCCACCATTGCCGATCCCTCCCACACCGCGTCCTGTGATATCCACCCTCTTCACGACAGGCATGGTACGACAAGCCATCCGTAGGCTACAGCATGGCCGTTCAGCAGACCACACGGGGCTACAGGGCGAGCACTTTATATACGCAGAAGATGTAGTTTCCCACCTGATCGCCCATCTCTTCAAGGGATTACCTGACTCGTGGACTATGCATACTATTACGGCTATCCATAAGTCCGACGATATGATGGATCCAGGGAACTACAGGACTATTATGATAGGCCATATCCTGGCCAAGATCTATGGGGCAATACTAGAGGTAGAGCTCAGTACACACGCTGAGGCAGCTGGGATCAGAGCACCCGGCCAAGCAAGCTTCCGCCACACTTTCTCCACCATCGACCACATCTTCGTGCTTCGTTGCTTGACTGAGAGCGCGAAGGCGAGGAAGCAGAGACTATATTGTTGCTTTGTGGATTTCTGCAAAGCCTTCAACATGGTTCCTTGAGAGAGACTACTATGGAGGCTCCAGGAGTTACAGCTACCATCGGACATGCTATGGGCCATCCATGCTCTGTATGCACGAGTCACAGGTAGGGTACGCTACCCCGCCGGGCCTATCAGACAACCTGGTTAGCACCATTGGTGTGAAACAAGGTTGCCCTCTCTCACCCACTCTTTTTGGTCTCTACATTGACGAGATCACGGAGTATATTCAGCGAGCAGGAGGAGACCTCGGAGGTAGGCTAGTACACATCCTATTATATGCTGATGACATTGTCTTGCTTTCAGAGTCACAGGAGGGGTTGCAGTCACATTTACAGGCGCTCGATACCTTCTGCATGGAGAGAGGACTCACAGTGAACCTTGGCAAGACCAAGGTCATGATCTTCCATACCTCGAGGACAGTACGCCACCGCACCTCTTTCACTGCAGCTGGAGGACAGATAGAGGTAGTGGACTCCTACGTCTACCTAAGTGTCACCTTCTCAGGCAGCAGAGGGGTATTCTCCACGGCACAGGCAGCGAGAGATAGATTGACACGAGGCTATGCGGCACTTGCAGGATTGGAGAGACGTTGCTTTGAGACACATTTTCAAGAGCCCCGAACTAAGAGGTGGCTCTTTGACACTCTAGTGACACCCGCATGGATGTATGCAGCAGCAGTTTGGGCACATGGGATCACGGAGGCGATGTGGACGCAGATTGAGAGGCCCCACGTCATCATGATCTCACGCTTGCTGCACAACAAGCCCTCCGTTCCACATGACATCATACGAGCTGAGCTTGGCACACCACCGATGCTAGTGGAGGCCCTCTTCTAGTTGGTGACCTTTATTCTATGGGTCAGAGAGCTCCCCACCAGCTGACTCACCAAGCTTGCATTTGAGAGCTCCAGACATTTAGCAGAGACAGGGCATGAGAGAGTATGGTATGCACAGACTTACCGATGGTTAGCAGACCATGGCATGAGCATTATCGATCTTCCCTCTTTTCAGTATGACCTCTCTTCCCCCCACATTACCCTCTCCCGTTCGGAGAGGAATAGGATCATCCGTCAGGACCTACTACAGATACACGTCAGGGAGACATGGATAGCACCACGGGAGCCTCTTCCCACAAAGAGGCAACACTATAGAGAGCACTTCCTGACTGTGACAGCGGATGGTTTCATTCAGAGACCACGATACATGGATACATACATGGCACCAGCTGAGAGAGTGGCCATTGGGCAGCTCAGAGTATCATCACACCAGCTCGAGATTGAGGTTGGGCGAGCGACACATACCCCGAGGGACGAGAGATTATGCAGGATATGTAGAGAGGAGGTGGAGGACGAGGAGCACTACACATGTAGATGCCACGCATATGAGGACATTAGAGACCGCTACCCACAGCTCTTAGGGGGGGCAGAGAGATCAGGGCTTTATTGGGGACACACGACCAGCGCCCTCTAGGTCGTTTCCTTGTAGAGCTCCAGCACCGTCGTACATCACTCCTCCAATAGCAGATGGAGATACACTTGGCCCCCCTCCCTCAGACATATATTACAGATTTTTTGAGACCCTCGGCCACTCCAGGACCCAGCTCGATGCGGGGTGTCACATTACACAGAGGAGCTTAGACGACAGCGTCGATGACCGAGACCCCCACTCCAGAGAGCCCGTCCACACCAGAGAGAGATTCAGGCGATTCACGCACGCCAACAACGCACCCCTGTCGATCTCGACGTTCAGAGCATTTTGAGGATCGCCATGATGCCTTACCCACCGATGCATTATATCCTATACCCACTCCAAGCTTTTAGAGGGTTGTGATACCATCGAGCCTCCCCTCCCTATGCATATCATATTTGTATCACACCCATCGAGCATATAGAGTGCATACCCATAGCACCCCACACCCTGGATGCCAGATATTGTCCACTCCTTTTATACCCGTTTTGTGTACTCTCACTTTATTTTCCTTTTGGGATCACAGTGGATTGGATCATACTAATGTATATGTTTTGTCTCATAGGCTGATTTTGGCCTCTAATAGACGTTAAAAAGTCTCTCTCTCTCTCTCTCTCTCTCTCTCTCCCCTCTCTCTCTCCCCCCCCTTTTCTCTCTCTCTCTCTCTCCCCGTTTTTTCTCCCCCTCTCTCTCTCTCCCCCCTCTCTCTCTCCCCCCCTCTCTCTCTCTCTCCCCCCTCTCTCTCTCTCCCCTCTCTCTCTCTCTCTCTCCCCCTCTCTCTCTCTCCCCCCCTCTCTCTCTCTCTCTCTCTCTCTCTCTCTCTCTCTCTCTCTCTCTCTCTCTCTCTCTCTCTCTCTCTCTCTCTCTCTCCCTCCCCCTCCCCCCCTCTCTCTCCCTCTCTCCCTCTCTCCCCCTCTCTCACCCCCTCTCTCCCCCCTCTCTCCCCCTCCCTCTCTCTCTCTCTCTCTCTCTCTCTCTCTCTCTCTCTCTCTCTCTCTCTCTCTCTCTCTCTCTCTCTCTCTCTCTCTCTCTCTCTCTCTCTCTCTCTCCCCCTCTCTCCCTCCCCCTCCCCCCCCCTCTCTCTCCCTCTCTCCCTCTCTCCCTCTCTCCCCCTCTCTCTCCCCCTCTCTCCCCCTCTCTCCCCCTCCCCCCCTCCCCCCCCTCTCCCCCTCTCTCTATCTCTCTCTCTCTCTCTCTCTCTCTCTCTCTCTCTCTCTCTCTCTCTCTCTCTCTCTCTCTCTCTCTCTCTCTCTCTCTCTCTCTCTCTCTCTCTCTCCCTCCCCCCCCCTCCCCCCCCTGCAGCAAGCCTTCAGCACCACATGATGTCATCGGAGCAGAGCCCCCTACACCACCAATGCTAGTAGAGGCACTCTTCCATACAATATGCCTATTACAGAGGATCCAAAGCATGGACACACAGCGCATCACTTATCGAGCTTTTGAGGCATCACGCGACATGGCACTAGCAAGAGACACCTCCTCATGGTATGCACAGACACGAGACTGGCTCGCCCATCATGGATTTGACATAGATAGACTACCACCACTGCAGTACGACTTATAGGCCCCCACCTATTCACTCTCCCACCAGTAGAGGAAGAGGGTCATTCGCAAGGAGATATGGCATACATATATACAAAGGACATGGATTAACCCCAAGGATACATTGCCACCTTAAATGCTCCACTACCGCAAGGATTTTCTACATATCTGAGTCCAAGGTTTCATTGAGACTCTGAGATACATGCAGAAATACTTACCACCCCACCTCCGAGTCATCATTGGGAAGCTTCGAGTTTCATAACATCAGCTCGAGATTGAGAGGGGTTGGACCTGGGGAATACCTAGAGAGGAGGTGGTGCCCAATATGCTATACATAGAGAGTGAGGATGCAATACATAGAGAGTGAGGAGCACTTTGTTAGTAGATGCCGAGCATACTCAAATCTACGAGCACAGTTCCATATAGAGGAGTCACTACAATTGTGCATGTCCATTGGAGACCAGCGGAGGTTGGGAGGATTCCTCATAGCAGCGTATGAGAGACGAGAGCAGTTGCTACAGCCCGCGCATCAGACACAGATGAGAACACAGCAGGACCATTACTCAGTTCTTTCAGCGAGATGGGCTACATCATACGAGCCCACCTTCCAAAGGCAGAGGGCTAAACCTCCAGCAAGCAATGGCACAGAGAGTGCGACGTCGACCACATAGAAGTGGATGTGGACGACCTCGACTATACCAGGACGATATCCCATGCATCAGGATAGCCCATGACCACATGATAGAGCACAGGTGCACCACAACCACCTAGGTAGCCTTCCTTCAAGAGGCACTCAGACTGCCGCCGATGTACCACATACTTCACCCACCTCCACCCATTACCCGTAGTTAGGATATACATATTCACTCTTGTTATCGGGACCCCATGTATTAGGTGAACATTATATGCAGAGTCAGAGCCACATCTCCCCACGTGCCACTACATTATCCCCACTACCTCTCCGTCACCACGTACACTATCCCATGGTGGTTTCCATTTTCAGCCTAAACAATTTTCTATAGCGAGTACTTTTCCATTTTATTTTATTTTACACAGGGGTTACTACAGTTGTACATGGTTTTGTCTCGTACGCCAAATCTGGCCTTCAGAAGACATTAATATCACTTTCTTTCTTTCTTTTCTTTCCCCTCCTCTCTCTCTCTCCCTCCCTCCCTCCCTCCCTCCCTCTCCCCCCTCTCTCTCTCTCTGTGTGCTAGTCCATTCAAATTTCTCTATTGTTCGTGTTCTCTCTCTCTTTGTGTAAGCTTAATGGAGTGTATGACTACTGGTCTGCTAGTGGTCATCTCTCTATATGCAATAGCCTAAGTGTCCGAGTCCAATAAGCTACAAATCTCTCTCTCTCTCTCTCTCTCTCTCTCTCTCTCTCTCTCTCTCTCTCTCTCTCTCTCTCTCTCTCTCTCTCTCTCTCTCTCTCTCTCTCTCCCTCCCTCCCTCCCTCCCTCCCTCCCTCCCTCTCTCTCTCTCTCTCTCTCGCTCTCTCTCCCCCCCTCCCCCTCCCCCCTCCCTCCCTCCCCCCCCTGCCCCCCTCCCCCCTCCCTCCCTCCCCCCCCTGCCCCCCTCCCACCTCCCTCCCTCCCTTTCTCCCTCCCTCCCTCTCTCTCCCCCCCCCTCCCTCCCTCCCTCCCTCTCTCTCTCTCTCACTCTCTCTCACACACGTCCATCCAGTCATTCATCCATCCATCCATCATCAATATATATATATATATATATATGTATACATATATATGTATGTATATATATATATATATATATATATATATATATATATATATATATATATATATGTATATGTATATATATGTGTGTGTGTGTGTGTGTGTGTATATATATATACATATATATATATGTATATATATATATATGTATGTATACATATATATATAGATATATATATATATATATATATGTATATATATATATATATATATATATATATATATATACATATATATGTATATATATATATATATATATATATATATATATATATATATATGTATGTATGTATACATATATATATATACATAAATATATATGTATATATATATATATATATATATATATATATATATATATATATACATATATATGTATACATACATATATATATATATATATATATATATATATATATATATATATATATATATATATATATATATATATATATGTATACATATATATATATGTATATATATATATATATGTGTGTGTGTGAAATAAGTATATCCATAGTAATCTTGTCTAATTTTTGCTAGAAATATTTCCCTTACAACCTATCCATATTTGTTTTCTTTTCTTTAAGAATTAGCATATTACAAAATGACCAGCACAAAAAGAAAACAAGTGAAGGGAAATGGATCACTTACCGATGAGAGAGCATTATTTTGACTTACCTGCTCCCCTTGCAACTCATGCTTCTCCTACCTACTAGTATGAAGTTAGCCACCCCCTTCCCCTATCCTTAGCCACTCTCTCAGTTAAACTGATTTCCTACTTCCCTCTTTAGATCTTACACTCCTGATAAAAGCTTCACACATCTTCCTGGCTGTTGATCTGCCATCCCAGATTATGGGCCTGGTAAGAGATATGTCGCAGACTCTTCACGACTCCAAGAGTTGTTTAAGCCTTCCTTCACCATCTGCTACTCTTGTATGCTCGCTTGATTTGCACAAAAGAATAAAAGTTTATTTATAAATTTTTTGCAACACTTAGAATACAAAACAAACAACTTTTAAGAAAGTTTAAGTTCTCTTCCAGCCCCTCTACAGGATCCAATTCTACTCATTTCGAGACAATTATTTTTATCAAAAGTGGACTGAAAGAGCATAGTTTCCCTATAAGACCACCTAGATTGGAAGTTCGTATTTATATTTTTGTCAAAATGATGCTCTAGGAAATCTCGTTCAAATGCGCAGTAGATAGACAAAAAGTTTTATCCCATGATTCTAAGCAAGAAAGTTTACAAGGAACACAATTCTGTTCAGATAAAACCAGAATCAAAAGAAGGGTATGCTGATACCCAAGTTCTTCATCTGTCAAGAGAGAGAGCTTTATATCATTGAACTTCTAATAGCTCTAAGAATCCATCTAGAAAAAGGATAAGAAATTGAAAAGGGCACCAAAAATTCACTGTGCAACTTTGTAGAAAGTCCTAGGATGAAACTGCCAAAAATGCCTTTATTTGTAAATAGTAGAATAAGTTGCAAAATTTTAAAATGTACAAAGACTCCCTAGAGGGGAGATAGAACGGTTTAGATCATATAACATTATCACTATTGATCAACCTGTCTAAACTAATACTGAAATATACATCTGAGTACAGACGGATTATTATAAATTTTGCTAAGGCCATATCTTGAGAATAAATATTGCTCAGATATATGCAAGATACAAATGATGGAAACCTTGATCTAAAATAGAGCAATGGCTCACGAACATGTCACATGTGGCAAAGGTTTATGGGAAGGAAATACCTACTATACAAAAGACACTTTGAAGACAACTCAAGTGTGATACCACATATCCAAGTAATGAGAGAGTCATGGAATCTACTTCTTCCACCACTATCTTCACTGTCAGTCAGAGTGCATTGGCACTTGCGAGGAACCCTCTATTCCATGCTCACACAAAGCACATTGAGGTGCATTATCATTATGTCAAGGAGAGTTCCGACTCCCAAGGTTCTGTGTTGGAGAGATCATTTTGGCATATGTGCCCACACAAGATAACGTTGCAGACCTTTTCACAAAGGCTGTGCCTAGGGGGAAGTTTGAAGATTTCCACAAAGCTTTGGGCTTACTTCCTTTTGTGGATTGAACTCTTTCCACATAGCTTGGCATTTCCTTATACATGAGTGCCTTGTTCACCGCATAACTCCCAGGGGGGATTTGTTGATATATTTCAGTAGTGATGTGGGAACACACTTAGGACCACCGGGGCACTTTTTTCCCTCTTTAGGGGGTTTTTTCCCACGGCTAGAATATACGCCTATAACCCTAACGGGTCACTTTTTTTTGTATATTCACTTGGTAATTCATTCAGTGTAGTGTTGTGATCCAAGCTTCTTCTTCTTCCTTGTGTTGCTCATGTGCTTCCACAGACCTCAAACTCCCAACATTCTATACCCTAGAGACACGCATGGGCTACGTCTCGAAAGGGATCTTCTTACCTAGCACTTTCATAACATCAAGATTTGTACCTAAATGCATAGATTAGGAGGTGGGTATATTCAGGTCTTTTAACTCCACTAGATGCGCCATCACGGTTACTCATGGCCAGATGGGGTCATAGTTATGTAAAGACTCGTATGGAAAAAATACTGTATGTAAGAAAACGTATGTGTATGGTTGAGGTATGAAATTTTTCATACCTCTAATTTTTTTCTCTCTCTCATCAATTCTAAGCGAGGATAAATCCATACCAAGTTCATATTGTTCAGATGCAAATTCACTCTCACATATTCTCTTCTATCATACCCACACATAGTAGCCAACAAAATTCTTATGATATTATATTATTGTATATAGGGCATTTCAAATATTCAGCATTTTGTGTGCTAGACGTATGAGATTTTTCAAGAAATTCCATACTTTTTTCATACTTCCATACCCGTATGCATTTGTCTTATGGTTTGCATATGGAAAAACTATGGGTAGGGTCCTTTGCCCAAGCTTTGAGCATACCCAAGGTGTGGTCGAGATGAAGCACATGAGTACTCTCACTTTCCTCTTTGATTAGGAAGTGGAAGGATGAGACCCTGGATGCATATTCACGGGGATTCTAAGGATCTTGGGCATTGACCCAAATCCTTGAGGATCTAATAGATCATATAAATGCTGAGATAGAGTGGGGATGCCGGAAGGAGTACTTCTTTGAAGTGCTCTACAGACCCACTAGGTGTGACTCGAGACATGAGAGAGATTGATTAGGGCACCTCGCAATCCAAGGAAATCCTTGGAGAGTATTTTGCCTACCAATGAGCTTAGGTACAAAGACAAGTCCTTCCAAACATGTTCCATTTTCATACCTCTGTGTGTGACAGTTCAGGTTTCTCTCTCAAAGGTCATTGTACGTGATCAAGGATACAAGCTTACGGATTGGTGGATAACTATTGAGGTGGTATGAATACCAGCCTCCACATCCATAGGCATTACATTCTGAGAGGATTACCATCGGGTGGGTAATAGGCCATATTTTGTGATCAGACCACCTAGAGTGGGACCTCTGCACATGTTTTTGTTGTATATACTATGTGGAAGGCATTAGAGGATGCTTGCCATGAGAGATAGGATATTGGGTGCCTCTGTATCACTGATGGAGATTGTCATGTGAGAGGATTTTGTTCCTCCATGACCACCGACGAGATCGACCATGTGATAGAGGACTCATTCCTTGGGTTGATCCACCCATGAAGTTTACCTTGTGACGACTATGGTCTTGAGTCATGCAGAGGTACTTGTCTCGAGGTTGAGGAATTTATTCCTCAATAGGTCACTCGGAAGAAATGCATCCACATGACATGACGGGATTCGATGCATTGCTTGCACAATCATTTTTGTTTGATTGCCAGAGCATTCATGGATTTTACTTCATTCTTCTTGTTCATTTTTTTTCCACTGATGAGACCACGCTTTGGTCCTTGTTTTTTCATGATGTGGATGAATTCTACCAAAGGGAATAGTGGGCAACCGCTGGTAGGTGGGCTCATGATAGGTATCGCAAACAAAGCATGTGTTGATTATTCTCCGTGTTATGACATCCTTAGGGATAGAGGACTAGGAACAACAGAGTGGTGTTATGGAATGACTTGATCATTCACGTGGTGATGAGCACCTTTAGCGTGAACCATGTTTATGGCATGACCATCAGAAACTCTGTTTGGCTATTGGCACCTTCATTTTCTTGATGAAGGACACCGAGATAGCAAACATGGTTCTAGTCCATATGTGGTGGACATAGGAGTTGATTAGTGTTTTTTGACACTAGAGAGGCATGTGATCTATTTTCTATAGTGAACCATGAACTTTCTGTTGACGCATGCCTTGGGCCACGGAGATATGTGCATGGGATACTAGAGTTTGGGTGATTCTAGCTATTGCACAAGCATGGGAGGGGTTCCATAGAGATCTCGACTATGTGTCTTTCCCTCGGAGGGGACTACTATAAGATTGTCATGTTTGGGATCAGGCAATTAGTGCATGACAGTTTTATGACCTGATAGTCATGGGTCCCAAGCACCTATATTGGTCACAATGAGAGAAAGATGGTTGGAAGACATTCCAATATTACTGGATTGCTTCTCAAATAGGGAAAGGTAGGAAAAGACTAGGATGGGGATATACCGATATTCATCAATGCAGGATGTATTTGTTCATTAGTGTGGATGTATTCGTTCATCAGTGTGGATGTATTTGTTCATCAGTGCGGATGTATTTGTTCATCAGTGCGGATGTATTTGTTCATCAGTGCGGATGTATTTGTTCATCAGTGCAGATGTATTTGTTCATTAGTGTAGATGAATTTGTTCATGAATGCAGATGTATTTGTTCATTAGTACAGATGTATTTGTTCATCCGTACAGATGTATTTGTTCATGAGTGCAGGATGTGAGACCGTTTGTAGGAAGTGTCCATTAGGATGCACATGGCATGAAGCTAGCATGGGCTAAACACAAGGTAGATGTGTATATTCAAGATACCCCGTATGTGGTATTTGTAGAGATACATGTATTGCCATGCTAGTATATATTGAGCTTGCAATACATGGATAGGATAGAGACCACTCTCTTGAGGTATCCATCGGGATGCATGTGGTGCTATATCTAGATGGTTGAGCATACAGCACATGCAATGCCTCATGTCCAGAGTCTCGACAATGGACAACTAGCACCACTATGGACTCTATCATGAGATAGACTTTTGACCTTGTATAGGTCAGGATGCCATTGCGGTCATCACGAGATGAGTCTAGTTATGGCAAGGGTCCTAGTCATAGTTCTATCGTTTGAAGTAGTGGGCTTCGCTCACCATCTTGTGGAACTGTTATGTCCATTATATGATGTGCCCAAAAGGGAGTTGTTAGTGAATTTCTTCGCACTCGGTTCCCATTGGACACTTGTTAGTTATGCCTGAAGGGGGTTGTGCTGTTTGCCCGAAAGGGAGTTGTGTTGCCTTCCCGAAAGGAAGTTTCAAGTATTTTAGCGACTCGTGGCATTTGCTTTCCTTTGGGACCATCGTTTATACTTATCCCGAAATCATTTAAATTGAAGGATCAACCCTCGATCGTGGATAATATGTTGGTGGTGTGATGATCATGCGTCCTATGGCATCGCCTCATCATTGATGGTATAGCCATCAGGGATACCTATGTAGACATGACCGTCATGGAGTCGGATATATTATACAGGATATTGCCCACGATGGCAGCCCTCTTGGCCCCTGAGTTGTGATGGTAGCCCCTTAGGTTTTTTACCCAAGAGTTGTTGCCCACAAAGGTATGCTCCATCGTTATGTCTATAGATGGTATGGTTTCACCCAGCATATACCTCTTGTTTGGAGTCCGACTGGGTGAGTGACTTTCCGCGCTCGTATGCTCATGATAATATTCAACATTGGCTGATGTATAGCCCGTTGATGTTCATATTTAATCATGAGCTAATCTCTTTCTCAACCATGAGACCTAGAGGCATGGATCCTTAGTCTATAGCATAGACTCCTTCCTGGAGTAAGGAATTGTTACAGAGGGAGGAGGAGAACATGACAAAGTCAACCTTGAATTATGTTGTGTTTTGGTGGGGCAAGAGGGTGTACCTTAGGGTAACCCTAGATTCTGAGATAATTCAAATTGACACGTGCATGATGTTATGTTCTAGATGGTGATCTATATTTGATCACTAACCGTGTATCTTACAAGTCAAATCTATCTTGAGGAATCAGCGACATCCTGGTTCCGTGATAGTCAATAAGTTGATGATTGGGACAAGTAATCTTGGTCCCACAACAGTTGCCCCTTTGGCAGCTTGGGTAGGTATCTTTGTTCCATGACAGTTGCCTTGTCTCTCAACTCGGACAGGATGTTTTATGTGATACTTCTGGAGAAGATCTTAGCTTGGAAGATATTATCCACATGTTCCACCAGAACCCGGCTTGGTTCAGGAACAAAGGGAGAGGAAGTCTCGAGGGACTTTTTATCTTGAGTATCTAATTAGTGAAGGCATTGACCTAAGACCGTTTTGACTTGGGAGTCTGTTAGGTTGTCGACGGATTGGACTCTTGGTTTTCGCCAAGAAATTGTTAAGGCCAACAATTAGAAATAAGGGGGGAGCGTTACGTCCCCAAAACTCAAGGACATCTGGATGGGCACATGTACTTAATGTCCGGCCAAATATGAACTAGCCGCCCAGTGTGAATTAGGCTATCTCTTGATTTGAGCCTATAATTAGGACCCATGGGCTCATTTGTGAGACATTCCTCGCGTGAGGCAATTGGACTCTTGGCCCTCTAGAAGAGCCTCGTCACCGGTACTCGTGGGGGCTGGTGGTATGGGACTCCAATCCCTTGAAGGTGGCTGTAGACTCCAGGCTTGGGGCTGAGCCTGTATTGGCTCTACGCAGGGAGGTGAGACTGATGTCCTCCCTTTTATTGTTTGTGAATATGGTTTGTGTTTTGTCTTGTACAACAAGGAGGATCCTGGAGGTTATAACAACAATGCATTAACTATGTTATCTCTAGCTCAAAACCGGTATGATATGCTCATAAGGAGGATACTGATGTGCATTATCATTATGCAAGGAAAAGCTCACTATAAGAGAGATAAAATTTGACTTTGTGTTACATATAATAATCTAGTGAACCTTGTCATAAAGGTTATCCATCACAAGAGGTTTAAACAACTTCTACAAAGCTTTGGGCTAAATCCCTTATACGAATTTGTTCAAAGTCATGTGCACATACCTTGGAACTTCCCTATACATCAATGCTAACTCTATTTCTCCATGTCAATCCCAAGTGACATTCATCGATATCTTTTGTTAGTGATGCATGTGAACACGTTAGGACTATTGAGACCCTTTTTTTCCTTGGTAAAAGTTCTCTCCCTTATCTTGTACATATGCCCTACAACCTTAAAGACCTCTTATATATGTACATTTTGAAACAATACACATTCCTATTGAGATCCTTTTGGATCCATGTACTTTGTGACATGTGTGCATATTTACAATCCTATTCCCACATTTGAGAATGCATTATGATATTGCACCCACAATGGACCTCAACAAACCAAAATAAGCTGAATGCAAGACATAACCATCTCTCATGTAGCCTATAGATTGTAAAAGGAGCCACTAACTCACACATCAGCCAATGAAAAGCTCGCATGCAATTCATATTTCTCATGAGGAGCATAGAGCTCTCCAAACCATTGCCAAATGGGAGAGATTCATAAATAATGATAAATGTTCCCAAATTGTGGATGCAAGACGAACACAAGAAGAATACCCTAACCTTGCTGGCCAAGTATCTTCTCGCTCGAATCAAAAGAATACTAGTCGCAAGGCTCAACAACAGAACTTATAGCTTCAGCTCTGCCACTATCCTATCATACAGTCGATGAGGAAGTAGAAGCTGTTGAAAGAGAATGGAAGAGCCCTCTATTAATCCTGTACCTACAGTCAATCAACAAACAAGTACCGCATCCATGCATTTTCTTAAGAAGGGGAGGGGATGCCAGTCAAAAATGAGCTGCACCGATACCTTACAATTTTTTTCTTCTCTAGTGAAGGATTGTCATCCGGAACCGAGTTCGCTGCCTTCACTCAATGGACTCAGACTCGATAAACATAAGAGCACGCACAAACGCACAAGTTTTGTTTCCTTTACAGGTATAAAGCCTTTCAATCAAGTTAAGCTTTATGTTAAAAACTAAGAAACGTTACCATCATCGTCAGGAACTTGGACATGCAGAATGAGAAGCTCGAAATTTGATCCAAGATGAGGATGTATAAGTTTCTCAAGAACCCAATGAAACGCGCCCAAGCTCCTGATGGACGGGCAGGGATATCCTTTGATGGAAGACTGGTTGACAGCCAAGAGAATGCGAGTGGGCGCATTGGAACCGCCATTTTCATTGCCTCCTGCGTTAGGACACCTTTCATTTTCCGACATGGCCAGTCGTGAAGGCAGCGAGGACGTCTCCTGCTGTTCTCGAGTCGCTCTCCCTTACAAACTGCTGTTCACCAGCTCTAGCTGATTTTTAATCGAGTGTGTCAGCTCTCAAGGTTCCAACGATAGCACACTGCCAGGGACCTGTTGTAACTCGAGCCTTCAAAGGCGTCTCGACATACATTATTTCACTTGTCTTCAGAAGACATGTACGCGTCACCCATCCCATCCCATCCCACTCTCCTCTCTTGCTACCACGTAGCATCACAGCACGTGTTGATTGAGATCTGTCTATTCTGCGGCTTTATTTCACACGAGTCACGACCATTTGTTAGAGATGAACAAGTCTGTTCAAATTAGTTACTTAGCTCTTACAATGTTATTATGGTGAGTGGAAGTGACCGTGAGCACACTATAACAATATGTGTGCATGTGTATAGTCCAAACGGATGTGGTGTAATGCTATGTCTTGAACATCAAGGGCAGAGTGTTTGGTTCAAGTTCCACTCACTCAACATTTCAAATTTTTTGTATTTTAAAAAAAAGAACAAAAATAACAAAATGTTCTTAAGATTAAATGTATGTTTTCATAAGAGATTCCATCTTTGAAATTGTATTATATATGATGTCTAATATCACCCAAGCCGTCCTTATAATCTGAATTACGGAAATGAAATCAAAGCATCATAGAGTTCTACGAACAAATTCTTCATTGGTGAATCTGGATCAATCTAAAAGCTAGCAAAATTTGTGGGGCATCTCTCTGGTGCAAGCGCTGTTGAAGGTCCATTGAAGATGTTATCCACATCTTCTTTATTTGTCCCAACTTCAACAGGCTCTAGCAGATCGTAAGAAAGAAATTTAGACGTCAAAAGCATATTAACTGGAAACAAGCATTGCTGGGTGAAGCGATCCGTTGCTCGGCGGCTCTCTGGAATGCCATTAGAGGGGAGGTCCTCTAGAAGATCTAGTGGGAAAGATGTGCTTATAATTTGGCGACTCCGCCAAAGAGTGGTTGCTAACTTCAAAACTATGTTTGTGTGATTTCCCCTGAGATTTCCTCCTTTGTGTGTTTTGGAGATTTTGCCCTTTGTCTATTCAAAAGGAACTTGATAAAAAGTGTAGATATATATGTTGTGCATCCCTTAACTTTTATAATTTAAATATATTATGTAAGTTACACACATGTTCAATAATAAATATGATCTAAATTTATAGATTATCAATCACATTAATAAAAGAATCACCGAAAATAGATTGATTATACCATTCATTAACATCATAAAATACTCATATTCGGTGATAGCAAATATTCATAATGAAGAAATCATCGATCTTGGTGCTTCATTGTCACATTTTAGGTGCTTCATTGTGATTTTTTAGGTGATTCATCCAAAAAGATCCATCTTCATGGTAGAATTAGTGTGTAAACATTAGAGTGGCTCCTAAGATGATGTAACTCTGATGCTTGATGCTTGGTAATAACTAACTTAGTCTCTTGGAGAGTTGGATTTTCATGCATTTTGATATACCATTGCTTGTGCTTAAACTAAAACATGTGTGATACAAAATTAATTTAATCCAAAATTAATCAACCGAATTAAGGAAACTTAAAATCTAAAGTGTATTGATAAGACTTGATCTACATAGGTAGCTTGACGGCTTGTTAGTCCCATCTTTTTTGTCCTTTTTCGTGGTGGTTGAGTCAACTTTATAAGTGTAAAACGTGTCAAATTAAGTCCGAAAAGTGATAAGCAATAAGTAATCACATTGTGTATGGGATGTTAGAAGTGAATATCCACCTTTCTTATGTATATTTGTATCAAGTAATCAGATTTTAGGACCCCTAAATGAGGAAATACATGTGGACGCTGAATAATGATTCTAATTTATACACTAGATGTGATTACATGTGGGTACAAGATGGTGGGGTGTTATCTAAAGATGTATCTACTTTACAGGGGTTAGAGGATTAATTGAAATGCAACTTGTAGAGAGTACACATGTGCAAGCAAAATAAAAAGAAGAGTGTACTCACAAAATGAAGAGTGCAAGGGACTCAAAGTAAGTAGTCCAAGAAATGGGTAAACTCATATGGATTAGATATGATCTTCCAAGAGCATGAAGTAGACTCTCTATGCTTCTAACCAACTACAAACTGGGGGAGAGACCCTCCTTATATAGAATTGGAGGAGGATCTCCAAAGCACATCACATGTGGGATAATTCCCGCTTGAAGGAGAATGAATACAAGGTAGAAGCAAATGACAAGGTACCCAAATACAATGAGGTACAACTAAAGGATGTGAAATGGAGTGCATCTATCAATATCAAGTCATCCACATAAAGAATAATGATTGCAACTAGGGACTCTTTCTGATAGATGTAGAGCTTAGCATTGACAATGCTTCTTTGAAATCCTTTGTCTTTGAGAACTTGTGAATCTTCTTATTCCAAGACCTGGGAGCTTGTTGAAGTCCATAAAGTGCTTTGTGAATTTTATAGACATGATCTTCCTTTCCTTTGATTTGGAAACCTTCACACTGTTTTGTATATACTTCTCCTTGAAGATCACCATTTAGGAAAACACTTTTTACATCTAGTCAATAGATGGGTCATTTGAAGTGTGCATTTAAGGGGGAAATGACTCTAATAGTTGTGAACCTTGCAATAAGGGCAAAGGTTTATTCATAATTAATTTCATGTTTTTATTTATATCCCTTTGCTATGAGTCTGCTTTGCACTTTTCCAAAGTTCCATCTAATTTATAGTTGAATTTAGATACCACTTAACTCCAATAACTTGATGATTATAAGGCTTTGTTACAAGTGTCCAAGTAGTATTCTTTTGGATTACATCCAACTCTATCTACATAGCTTCTTCCCAATAGGGTTGGCCTTGAGGTTCTTTAAAGTTGGACGGTGTTGGAATGTGTTGAGTTAGATGATAGTTTGGGAATTTGTTGAATTAGATGCATGAG
Organism: Ceratopteris richardii; assembly: GCA_020310875.1. Lineage (NCBI taxonomy): Eukaryota > Viridiplantae > Streptophyta > Polypodiopsida > Polypodiales > Pteridaceae > Ceratopteris > Ceratopteris richardii. The sequence continues at coordinate 185,775,975 of CM035410.1, read as the reverse complement.
AACATAATTTACATAGTGACTATTTTTTCATTGTTGCTTCTCAATGTGTCTTTGAGATCTTCTATGTTGTTGGGAAGTACTTGCTTATCAACAATGGTTAGAAATGATTGTATGCCCTTGTGAATTGTAGATGGACTAAAGCTTGACCTTGGATCAAATTCATCAAAAATTACAAATTCTGAAATAGTGATGGAGTGGTTTTCCGGATCATACAATATGTATGCCTTAGATTATTCCCGATATCTAATGAATGGATGCTTCTTAGTCTTAGATGATAATTCATGTTGATGTTCCTTGGGCACATGTACAAATGCTTCACTTCCAAAAACTCTAAAGTAGTTAACATTGGGGTTTCATTCAAAGTAGGCTTCAAATGGAATCTTATTATGTAATGCACTTGTGAAGCCTCCGTTAATGATGTGTACAACAATGTATAGCTTAAGCCCAAAATTTGAAAGGTAATGGTTTTTCATGAAGCATGGTGCATACCATTTCTATGGCACTACGGATCTTCCTTTTGGTGACTCCATTTTGAGATTGAGTATGAGGTTATGCGACTTGTCTTTTGATGTCTTTCTACTTTAGGAGGTTATCAAAGTTATGATCTCCACATAATCTCATAGTCTTTACTGAAGTGGATGCCTCATTCTCAACTTAATAGTCCCACTCTCAAAATTTGGAGATAGTATCTTCATTATATTTGAGAAAATACACCCATATGTATCTAGTGTGATCATATAATAAGAGAAAAAAGAAGAGTGATCCATTCAATGATAATATATTCATTGGTCCACAAAGGTCCATGTGGGCAAAGGCTAGAGGATTGCTTGCTCGGGTTGAAGCCTCTTTTGGTACCAGTGCCCTATGTTGCTTTCCTTGAGTGCAAGCTTGGCACACATCTTGCACTTGGTCAATATTTGTCAATCTCTTAACCAATCGAGATGTCGAGATCTTGTTAGGTAGTATGTATGGTCATATCTCTGGTGCCAAAGTGTGGATATTGATTCCTTAGTGAGAAAGTATGAAAGCATGTATAAGCCTTTATCCTTGATGCCATGGGCTATCATGTCTTGAGTGTCAGGATCAATCACCTTCACTATTGTATTATCAAAGAGAACTTGTTTGTGATTATCAGTAATAGCTTTGACTGAGAGGAGATTCATGCAAAGATTGGTACAAAGAGTACATTTGAAAAGTCTTTACATTCTCCTTTATTATTTGTAATTTGTAATTTGCCTTTACTTTCAATTGGAAAAATATTGTTGTTTCCTAAGTAGACTTTGCCTTTGTGACCTTCTAGCTTCTAAAAGGAATCATGATCCTTGCGCATGTGGGAGGCACCTCCACTATCAAAGATCCATTCTTGTGATGATCTAGAGGTGATCAAAGCATTGGATTATGTTGAGATCAAGAGATATTCACTCGAACAATGAGAGGTATGTGAGAAGAGTTAGATTGATGTTTGGATGTAGATGCTTTAGAATTATTATTCTTCTTATAGCAGAACTTCTCAATATGCCTAGACTTCCCACAATAGTTACATGTGAATTTCTTGGATGAGGTTTGAAACCTTGTTTAGAGAAATTGTCAAACTATTGACTAGAGTGTTAAGCTTTGTTGAATGGTCCTTTAGCTTTCATAGTCACTTCTTGAGATGTTGAAGACTTTGCTTGTGCGTCATGGAGGAGCAAGAGTCTTTGTATTTCCTCCCAAGTCAAGACGATATAGAGATATGGCACTTTGACTTTGCCTTGTAGATCTATAAAATCTAGTGATAATTGAATAGAGAAGAATGATGGAATGAAGATATCTAAATTTGATCTAATGGAATGGAGGACTAAAAAAACGTTGAGTTGAAGTGATGGTAAGTAGTGTGCATAACGACGACACATGAAAAGATGGAAGAAAGAGTTGAAATGAGGAGAAGTGAGGTAACAAAAAGGATGATGATGGAAATGAATGAGAGAAATATTTAGATCAAGATTGAATGATAAGGTCTTATTTTTTTGAGATGTCCATGAACGGGATGCATGTTGATGTAGTGGATGGTGTGACAAATGAGTGTGTACATGAAGGTTCAATGATGCACAAAGTGCATCTAGATGTGCTAGTGGCATCATACCCATGGAAGTGGAAGAGAAAATATCTATGAATTCTTTGACAATGTTGGTGGGTTGGATCATGGAGGGGCTAAAGTGGGTGCAATGAGTTGGTGGTTGTCAAGCCGCCGGAATATTATTTACGAGAATAATTGTAACTGTAAAGTTGCGCACTGAAAAGGTGTCGTGCAGATGTTGTACCGCTTTTTCCTAATCAATAGAATATGCGCGAAAGAGATGGCAGATGCGTTGCCAACCTGTTCGGTCTGGGCGATGATCTCGAGTTGATTTTGTTCTGAAGTTATGTTAATTGCAGAGTTTTCTATAAGAGTCAGTATTTGGAATTGAAGTGAATTAGGTATGGTGTAACATTTTACTGTGTTGAAGTGAAGTGTGAAGTATAACAGTAATAATAAACGAAGTGTGAAATTTCTGCATACATAATTACGATGATTGTTAAGAACTGCTATGCACCAAAAGTGTAATTGAATCTTCTGTAATCGTTCAGAGTTAATTGATAAAGTTGATTGTCGGAAGTTAAGCACTGAATTGGGAAAATATATAAAGGGCTTCCGAATTATCAGACCCCTGACCATCCGAAGAACCCACGAGTAAGTACGTAATAACTTTTTACACTTAATGGTGCCGGCCATGGGGCATGGAGTAGCCCTTCGGTGCATAGACTAAGAGTTGAGAAAGAATCCGATGATATATGCCTATAACACGTTCCGGAGAATCGTACCCGAAGTACAGAAGGGATCAGCATCCCTCGAAAATTCCTAGCGCATTGGGAACACCTCCGGGTAGTAGTGGTGACGGACAATCGTTGGAAGGAAAGCGAGAAATCTGGGCTAGTGGAGTATCACCTCAGCATTTCCTTGTGCAAGGATTATAGGGTATACAAGAACTGCAACCAACCCCATGTGCGGAAAGTATGATTGGTGAAGTAAGCACTAGTTCCGGTGACAATGCGGAAGTTTTCGATAGCAATTTGTGGAATTTCGATGGAACCTCGGATAATTTCGGGGCCGGTTTGCCAAATGTTGGTGAAAGTTCTATTCTCGGTTCTGATTTTGAGGGAACTAGTGTATTGTTGGATGAAAGTTCTGGTGAAAAGCTCACTTCAAAAGTCCATTACGATGAAGGGCAGTTGGGTGTAGGCGTGTGGGAACAACTTAACAATATCCAATTATCGGAGAGTATACAAGACGACGGGACAACACAACAACAATTAGGTTTAACTGGTTCAAATCATTTGGTAGTTTCATTTCCTCTTGGTTTGAACACCATGAGTGGTTTGCAACAGCAACAACATCAACAGCAACATCAACAGCAACAACAACAACAGCAGCAGCAGCAGAAGGCCATACCACCACGACCGGTACCCGCTGGAGTTACATATACGAAATTTGGAGGATTTCCTGGTGACGATCCGGATGCACATGTGAGAACCTTTGAAATTAATTATGCTATAGTCAACTATCTAGCAGATCCGGCATACAAGGCTATAGTGTTTCAGTCTACATTGGTTAATGAGGTTGCATGGTTATCATTCCCATTGAGCATGCAAAATGGATTTCACCTTGGTTACAGTGGCTATAATCAGGTGTGCATGGCTGAAAAGGACATACCAAAGACTGTGTTTATTACAAATTGGGGTGTACATGCGTGTATGGTGATGTGGTTCGATCTTCACAATGCTCCTAGTACTTTCCAACGTTGTATGCAAGAAATTTTTTCCCCCTACTTAACCACCTTTATGCGAGTGTATCTAGATGATTCTTCGTTATCGGGTGATACATTGGCTCATCTTTACCACCTATGGTGCTACTTCTCTAAGTGTCGAGAGTTCCGGTTGTGCTTAAATCCCAGCAAGCCAGTCTTTTCGGTTTCTTGTGGCAAGTTGCTTGGTCATATTATTTCCAAGCAAGGCATTGAGGTGGATCCATATAAAGTGCAAGTCATGTTACATGCACCTGCCCCTACGAAACCAAAGGAAGTTATGTGATTCCTTGGCCAAATACGATGACATGGGTGGCATCTTCGATGGCTCGCACATTTAGCCATACCCTTCAATCGATTGATCACTGATAATCCACGACAATTTGTGTGGACTGAGGAGTGCTTAATTGCCTTTGATCTTTTAACCCAAGCTCCTCTACTGCAAGCACCAAACTCGCAGCTTCCGTTCCATGTCTTTGTGGATGCATCGGACAGTGCCATCGGTAGTGTGCTCATGCAACAACAGGATAAGTGGTTTTGTCCTATCTATTATGCTAGCCGACAATTAGTAGCTGCTGGACGAAATTATTCCATCACTGAGCGCGAATGTCTGCGCTTGGTTTATTCGGTGAAGAAATTTTGGCATTACTTACTGGATTGCCAATTTACCTTCCATGTGGATCATGCTGCTCTGGTTTATCTTGTCCACCAGCAACATTTAGGGGGAAGATTAGCCAGGTGGGTGTTGTTACTGCAAGAGTTTGATTATGTGGTAGTACATCGTCCAGGGTCAGCCCATGCATTGGCTGATTTCTTATCTATGTGAGTGATTCAGTCCAACATGATGCTCAGGAACTCCCGGTGGCACCTTCATATTATGATACTCTTCTGACCTTCCTCACAAGTGGAAGCCCCACGACGAGTACTTCTACTTCGGCACGTCATAAATTGGCAACGTATAATCGAAGGTTTAGGATCATTGTAGGATAGTTGTATTACCTGGATCCTTCTGGTGCACTATTACGGTGTATTCCACCCCATGAAGTTCCTTTCATTATTGACATGGCCCATTCTACTCCTTTCGATGGTCATTTTTTGGTCGATCTTACTTATCGGAAAATTCTACACAGTGGCTTATGGTGGCCCACTATGTAGCGTGATATTGCTACTTCTATTAAAACGTGTGATGCTTGCCAATAATCGGGGCAGCCTTTACAATGGCATCATTTTCCACTGTAGCCTATTACTCTCCTGGAACCTTTTCAAAAGTGGAGCTTGGATTTCATTGGTCCCATTACACCTCCGGCTATGCTTACTAATCATCTATATATACTTACTTGTATGGATTATGCTACTCGGTGGGCAGAAGTTTGGGCTTTACGGTCTGCCACTACGTTAGTGGGCGTTAAATTTTTGATGACTGATGTGTTCCCTTGGTTCAGTCTTCCCTTAGAGATTGTTTCGGATCAGCGCACACATTTTGTTAATTCCTTACTGCAAGCGCTTACTTGCACCCTACAAATTGTTCATAAATTTAGCTCTCCATATTATACTCATGCTAATGGTCTTACTGAAAGTACCAATAAAACCTTACTTAACATGCTCAAGAAATTAGTTCTGGAATGTCCGGAGCATTGGGATCAATTCATTCCTTCCGTCTTGTGGGCATATCGTTTTACATACAAAGTGGCTACAAGCAATACGCCTTTTAAATTGGCATATGGGCTGGAGGCCATTGCACCCATGGAGTTTGTGGTACCTAGCCTCAGGGTTGCACTAGAGCATAAGCTCTTATCAAAGGAATCCTTTCCTTTCTGGTTGGATGTGTTGCGGTCCTTGGAAGAACAACGCTGGGAGAGTTTTCCACTGCTGCAAGAAGTCCAACTGCGACAAGCCAAGACACATGATCGGTTTCTCTGCACTTCTTTTTTTACCAAAGGATAATTAGTTCTATTCTATAATGCTAAAGCTAATCGTTCAGTGGGCAAGTTGAAACTTCGATAGTTTGGTCCTTACCATATTGAATCGCAGGTTGGCCCTACTACGTTCTGGTTATCCACTTTAACTAGTATCCTTCTCCCTAAGTCGATCAATGGATCGAAGCTCCGTCCCTATTATCCCACGCCTTCTTCATCTCGACGTCCCTTTCAAGGCTGCGTGTTCCAATTGACTAACTGACCATAAAATTTTTGTTTTATTACCTAACCATGATTAGCCATCGTCGTACGTGTTTAAGATTCTGTTAATGCGTGCATGTCATCATTATGTCTGTATATTTCCAACACCAGGTGATGGTTATGGTCCTTCCTGCATTTCCATTTGGTGTTTTTACTTAATCACATTCTTCCCCTCTTTTTCGCTATTGTGTTTTGTGCGTTTGCGTGTTCTGTGTTACCTACTGTCTTCGTGCTCTCGTGCTCACCATGGAAGCTTTGGCTAATATTGCTACCTTGCGTGCTGGCCTTGCTCCAGAATTGAGCGCGTTTCTGCGCACTCATCGGCTTTTGGCATTCGCTGGACTGCCCTGGCATTCGGTTGAATGTCATCTTTTATTTGCACAGATCATCTCTGCCATTGCTAATACTCCCGCTACCGACACTTGCTGGCCACTCGCCTGTCTTAACCCGCCTGTCGTCGTCACCCTCAACACTGTCGTTGAGGGATTCCACCTCCCTCAGGAGGGTAGTGTAGACAGACCCCTCTTACCGCTGTCGACCATGAAAGAGCTTTTTCCACGACATTCTTCATGCTCGTAGCCAAAGCTGAAGCCAATTCACTACAAGAACAAATTCGAAGTCTCCAAGAACAGTTGAATGAGAAGAATGCCATCATTGCAGCTCGCGATGATGAGATTAGTAAGCTGACTCAGACACTGATTGACAAAGAGGACGCCATGACCGCTTTGGGTAATCTCCTAGAGTCCACGCACACTGACTTGGTTACGGTTGAAGTGTGGTAGTGGACATGGAGGTTGTGGTTGTGACTCTATCTATGTGGTGTGGGGGTGAATGAAGTTCAACAACAATTTTGGGACCCGTGACTCTTGGAACCACGATTTGATCAATGGTAGTCAAACAAGTTTCAAAACCCAGGGCCTCATAAATTATCTGTGTGGTGAGTTATATTCTACCCTCCCGCTTTATAAATTGTGGACACTAGTTAACACCTCTCCATCATATATATTTCATGTGTCCATTAATTGATTAGACTATAGGGAGTCTGGAAAGATGAGTGGGAGATGAAGGAACAACTTCCAAATGCATCCCAAAGCTGAAGCTCACCCTCATCAATGGACTACATAGCCTCAAACTCTTTTCTAAATAAATACATCTTGTTGAAGTTGTCTGCCCATGTCGTAAGAAGATATACTCACTAGTGGCCCAAAGGCCCTTAGTGTGGTTTTGGAGCTGGAACCAATGGCAGACTTTGTGGACTCAGAGGGAGGTGATGGTAGATTGTCTAGTCTATTTGTGTGGGTATAATTGTATTATGCAAGACCATAGAATGATTATAAATTATTGATCCAAAAGCATTAGGTGTGATTGAGCAAGTATCAAATAGGAATGTGAAGGCTTTTACTTGGTGACTTTTCTTAAGCATATATATTATTGTGCATAGTTAACCAAGTGCCCAAGGAAAGTTACCGCCATTGATAACCAAAGTTTAAAATGTTATTGAGAATGAATCATGAGGAACCTCTTAGGATTTTTTGCAAATCCATTTGTATGTATGTGAAATATTTGCATGATCGCGATGGTCCTTATGTTGGAATGTAAGGGTAGTCTAGTTGTGCTCTTTAGACTGAATGTCTTTTGGTGCCTCTTTTCATGGTTGCTTAATCACTTCAATGTAATGCATTTTCTTTAGAGTTTTTCTCCTCCATAGAAGATTGGTGTTTGGAGTTCATGAAGCTTGGTGCTTAGCAATGTTGATTTGATGCCCTTTATATGGGTTGATATGCCTTGTAGATTTCTTGTTGTCGTATTGAGCTTGATTTGAAGGATAACCCAAAGGCCAATGATTGTTAGGAGGTGACTTGGGAATCCAAATCAAGGTAAAAACTTTTTTCACTTGTAACAATGCCTTGGCTATCCAAATTTTCTTGATTCATTTAGAAGTAGGTGAGGAGGTTCTCCTCATGAATGCTTAATCAACTTTTTGCTCACTACCAATTTGAGAGAATTTCTCTTTTTTGTTTCATTCATTGGTTGTGAAGGAAGTGAAACCTTAGCAATCCATACTTTGCTTTAGTAAATTTGCTTTGTATACATTGGCCGTTTTCTTAAGTTGTTATGCCACTTGATTACAACATGTGTTCTTGAAAAGTTTCTTATGACTCCATGGTTGGATCATTAGTTATTAACAATCATATGTGGTCGTGTATGAGGTTTTTATCCACTTGTTTCCTACCTTAGATGTGAGACAATTGGTTGTAGGATTGAGACCCATAGAGTGGTCTAAGAGCCAATCTTGTCCTCTACATTCAAAGTTAGCTTGGGAGGTACTTGCTTCCTCATTAGAATTCTTCCCTGTTCCTTTAGCATCTTTACTTATATCTTTATCAATGTATAGGGTAGAGGATTGATTAATTTTGTGTGTATCTCCATTCTTCATAAGCTTGGATACATGGGTAAAATATTTTCCCCATGAGTGTATTGAAATCTTGTACTTGCATGTCCATGTATAGGTATATGGTAGTGGTGAATGATTCCCACTTATCATTTGCTTTGATTCCATTGATGACTTGTCTAACTATCTTCTCTTCAACTATGATCTCTCCAGTGCTTCCTAATTGATCAAATATGTTCTTTATCTTGGTGACAAATCCAATGAAACTCTACTTTGATTTCTTTTTCAAGGAGGTAAAATCCATCCACAAGCGATTCTTTGTGTCTTAGTGCTTGAAGTGAAGAATGGTTCAAGTGCATTCCAAGTCTCTTGTGAAGTCCTAAAACACCTAAGGTGAGGATCTAAGAGATCATAGATAGAGTTTAGGATTTATGACCTTTTTAAATCATCTTTTGCACACCATGTATTCAATGTCTCTTACTCTTCTTGAGTTGGTTTTCGTTTGATACTTATACTAGGCATCAACTAATTTCCATATATATATATATATATATATATATATATATATATATATATATATATATATATATATATATATATATATATATATATATATCAATAGAGTTTTCTTCCTTAGAGATAAGCTTCCATCTTGAGAAACCATGTTGAGTAGTTAATTTGATCCAATTTTTCAATTGAATAAGGAAAACCATCACCCATAATGTACACACTATGATGATGCTCTAATACCACTATGAGAAGAGAACAGAGATGATAGAGTCTTTGAAAAAACTAGTCTAGAACTTCCTATTTTTTGCTTGGAAAAATAATAGAATTCCGAGGCTTGCTAAAGATGCATAAATGTGACCATAGTATTTTGGAGCAATGCTCATAAATTTTTGTGTGAGGGTAGACTATTTGCAGATTATAAACATGAAGAGAAAACCTTCTATTTATGGAAGAAGGCATTAAAAAAAATGTTCACTACTCTTAACCTGGTATGAATTGAGAAAAATTCTTTTGCATAGATTCTAGTAGGAAGGTATGTGAGTTATTCCAAGTTATCAAATGCATTTAGAGTGCCTAGAATGTGAGAAATAAATTTAAGAAGTCACAAGTATGGTCCCCACATTTTACCTGGAAGAAGACAATGTATATACACAATCACAAAAATTGATTTATATCTTTGCACACGTAGCTTCAATGATCAATGCCTTGCATTAAAAAGTTCACAATGATGTTAAATTCATGATACATGCATTGGTTGAGAGCTTGAGACCAAAGGTTCACTTTAATGACTTTGAGAAGTCGGGAAACATTAACAACAGATAGTCAACAATACACAAAGGCTCAAGATGACAATGAAACTTCAAGCATATGTATTGATATGTAAATCACAATGCTTGGAGATGTGAATCCTATAGATAAAAGGAAAGAACGATAAGAACTCTTAAAGGGCATGAGAGCTCAATCTATATCTTTGACTTCTTCACTAAAGTATATATAGATTTTTTGCCTTGATTCTAGTTGGTCAGTATTGATGGTTCTACCAAAGATTCCAATCATCTTTTCACTTACTTATCTAAATTCTGAATTCAAATAGGAATTGTGACTTTTTGCTCCCTTTACTTTACATTGAGTCTCCGCTTTAAGGTCTAAAACCTTTATACAAAAGAGTAAGTTTAATGAAATATTCTCTGAACTATGAGCTAATGATAAATATGCTTGTTATATGTGTATGATTCTCATACTTCATTGCGTTTGAGTTATATGGTGAAGCTTTTATGTCAAGATTAGGGAGATAAGGAAGAGAGCTCTCACAGACTCTCACACACCAAGAGAGGGGCACATACTGATTGAGGCAATAAAGAATTATCTTCTTCTTCTTCTTCTTCTTTTTCTTCTATTATATAAAGAGAATATAGAAGAATGACCTAATACAACAATACAACCAATCCAATATATTAAGAACAATACATAAAGAAAGCCCTAATGTCTGCATATGAATGAGTTGGCAAGAAAACAAATGTGCCATCACTCTCAGTAGATAGATCTAGTAAAACTCACTAAAAAGTATCCTTGATATATATCGACATAACCACTACATGTCAAAGAGATGCAAAGGTGGTATGTGTCATCCTCAATGATCACATGGTGAGCTTGATATCTCATCACTCCACCTCAAGCTCAACATCATGTCTTGTAATCCAAGCATCTTCCGGAACTTCTTCAACTTTTCTACTCCAAGTGCTTTAGTGAAAATATCAGCAACATGCTCATTTGTCTTTACATAAACAAGGTCAATATCACTTGATAATACTTTTTCTTTGATAAAGTGATAATGCACCTCTATATGCTTTGTTCTAGCATGAAGAACATGATTTTGCGCTAACTAGATGCTACGAAGGTTATCACAATGAATGATGATAGGCTTATGTACTTCCACACCTAAATTTGCAAGTAACATTTCTAGCCATGATGCTTCACATGCTACCATTGCAACATCTCTATACTCAACCTCTATACTCAACCAAGCAAGAGTGGGTTGCTTCTTATTGCTCCATGTACCAATTGGACTCTCAAATGAGAATAAAAATCCACTAGTAGATCTTCTATCTAGAATACCATGAACCTAGTCTGCATCGGTGTATTCATGAACTTGCAATTATGCACCAGCTTCATAAAACAATGCATAATCCAAAGTAGCACTCACATAGTGTAGAGTGCATCTCAAAGCATCTAAGTGTGGTTTCCTAGGAGCGTGTATAAATTGACTTTGAAGTTGAAGTCCTACATTGTAACTTAGATCAGGTGCTGTAATTGTGAGATTTATCAAACTTCCCACAATTTTCTTGTACATAGGAGCATTTTCCAATGCTTCACTTGATGTGGTATCCAACTTCAAATTATGATCTAATGGCATAGAAATCATCCATACCATACTTTTTTAGTATGCTCAAGGAAGGTTGCCTTTGGGACATCCATATACTTGTTTTTGTGTGTATAAACTCAATGCCCAAAAAATAGTGCAGCACACCAAGATCTTTCATGTAAAATTCTTGCATAAGGAGTTGCTTTACCTTTTTAATGTTTTCTTCATTATCACCACCTACAATCAAGTCATCAACATAAATAGCCACAATTGTGATGCCATCATCCCCCTTCCTTATGTACAATGAGTGATCTGCATCACACATAGAAAATCCAATGGTGGTTAAATAATCTGTGATCCTTGCATGTCAAGCATGAGGGGTTTTTTCAAGCCCATACAAAGCATTTCACAATGTGCAAATGTATTCAGGGTGCTTTGAATCCCCATATCCTTGTGGTTGGTCCATGTATACTATTGATATATTTAGCTAGTGATGTGTGTGAACACACTAGCACCATTGGGGCACTTTTTTCCCTCTTTAGGAGGTTTTTTTCCCTCGACATGTATATAAGCCTATTGCCCTAATGGCACCTTCTAGTGATAATACATTCATTATTGTGTGTTGTGCTCCAAGCTTTTTCTTCTTCCTTGTGTTGTTCACGTGCTTCCATAGACCTCAAAATCCAATAATTCGTATCAGAGCAGGTTGTCGCTTCATTTAGGGCATCATCGATACCTCTTTGGTCATAGTCTCAAAATCGCATGAAATCTGGTGTGCATACTCAGGATGATTAGGAGATCAAAACTGCTTAGCTTTGTGGTCCAAAATTGTGATATGAGCTCGTTTTGGCCTCTAAACACACTATCATAGTGCTTATGCATGCAATTTTGTCTTTTTGTGCCAAAGATATATATAGGTTTTGGTTTGCCAGAATAAGAATCTCAAAGTCTGCTATAGGTCTAGTAGAACTAGACAAGGTAGTTCTATTCAACTTTTTGAGGTACAATCAATTTTTTGCATCAGGATATCTTAGTCAGTGGCCATGGCTGAAAGTAGTGATGTATTCCGTATGTTGGCTATTGAGGATACGTTGGATGGTACCAATTACCCATTATGGGATTATATGATGCATTGTATATATTGGTTGCAAACGTTCTATGGAATATTGTGTAGGGTGGTGAAAAACGTCCTATTACACTTGCAAACACGATTGTTGAAGGTGACACAGATGACATTGAAGATGATGATATTCTTCATGTTCCTGTTCGTGTTGCAGTTCTTACTGCAACCACCCACAATGCAAATTTTTTGGGATGGCAAATATTCTCAAGCACATGCACTGATAGCTTTGTCTGTCAAAAGTGCCATTACTCCTCACATTCGCTCTTGTAGAATAGCTAAGGATGCTTGGGATACAATTACCACTTTATAAAAGGCAAGGAATGAGGCTCGTGTTGCTTACCTCCAAAAACAATTGGAGAGTGAGCACATAAATGAAGAAGATTCCATGGACATTTTTCTGACAAAGATCAAAGATTTGAAGGAACAGTGGATTTATACTGATGAAGTCTTGCTTGACAGCTCACTTGTGCAGACTATTCTGAATGGTCTTCCCGATTAATATCAGAGTTTTGCTTTTGCTCTTTGTTTGATGATGAATGGCAATCCAAATGCCCTAACATTTGAGGAGTTAGTTTATGTTATGTTGCAGTAAGATTAGTCTAGGTAGAACATGTCCATTATCTGTGTCGCAGATCAAGCTTTCTTGGCTAGTTAGAGGGGCAAAGGAAAATGGATCTCTTCTACTAGTAAACAGAAATATGCTAATTCTGCACAATCAAAGAAGGATGACATAGATGAGAAGAAAACAGAAAAGCAGAAAATGTTTTGCAAATACTTTAAAGGAAATGATCATGGCATAAGAGCTATCCAAAACTCGATGCTAAAGAGGCAAGGAAGAAAGAGGCTGGAATGGTTGTTGCATAGGCCTCTACACCAAAAAATAGAGTCTGTTAATCTTGTGCAAAATGAAGAATGGGAATTTATCACTATTTGTAGTTATGATTCATCTTCTCATGAACAACATATGTATGCAGTAGAATCAGATGTTTGGTACTTTGATAGTGGGGCAACCAAACATATTACATTGCAGTGTAGTTTCTTCACTTCACTCGAGTCTGCCCCTATAGGGAATAATGTCACATGCACCAACAAATCCTCTTATCGTGTCATGGGAGTTGGGAAGATGATTTTGACTACTACTAATGGTAGTTCTTTTACATTGTCAGATGCTTTATTTGTGTTAGGGATCAAGAAGAATTTGTTATCAATTTCGGCTTTAGCCAAGATTGGATTGGTTGTGAAATTTGTTGATGACAGATGTACAGTTCATGATCTGTCAAAAGGCAATGTAATTATTGCTTCTTGCATTTTATGTCATGGGTTGTGTAAGCTCGTAGACTATGAAAATTTGTGAATGATTCAGCATGTGTAGTGCATGATTCTCAGGCTATGTCAGATGCAAAGCTTTGGCATGCATGTTTTGGTCATTTGAGTTTTGCGAGTTTGTTACACCTACAGAAATTTGAAATGGTGTCCTCTGTGCCCAAACTTGAAGCACCTGGTACACATGTTTGTGAAGGCTATATTTTGGATAAAATGTAGCATTCCTCATTCCCAAAAGATGGTTTAGTTTGAGCTACTAAAAAATTGTAGCTTGTTCAAAGTGATCTCTATGGTCCTATGTAGACACCCTCTTTTGGAAACTATCTTTACTTCATGACTTTCATTGATGATTTTTCCAGGCATGCATGGGTATATCCATTGAAAGCAAAGTCCGAAGTGTTTATGTGCTTCAAATAGTTTCTGGTTTTGGCTAAAAATCTATCAGCATGTAAAATGGGAAACCTCTATTTTGATCGAGGGGGGAAATATATGTCTTCTAACTTTAATGCATTTTGGCTAAATTGTGGGATAAAACATGAGTGTACAATGCCGTATACACCTCAATAGAATGGAGTTGTTGAACGGAAGAATAGGTCACTCATGGAGATGGTGAGGTGAATGGTCAAGAGTTAGGCTTTACCACATAGTTTCTAGCTTGAGGCTATCATGTGTGCAACATATATACTTAATAGGTTTCCCACTAACTCATTGCAATCTATCACTCCATATGAGGCTTGGCATGGTTGTAATCCATCTGTTGCTCACCGATGTGTTTTTGGTTGTTTGGAATATGCATTACTGCCTGAACAACAACACAGAAAATTGGATGATAAAGCAATGAAATGTATTTTTGTTGGGTACAATTCTGAAAGCAAAGGCTATCGTCTGTATCATCCATAGACTAAATGCATTTTGGTTAGCGGTGATGTTGTTTTTGTGGAAGATGCTATTCAACCATTACTTTCATGTACTAAGGAGACATTAGTTAGCTCCAAAGACATGCATGGCACTTTGCAACCTCTTTTTACAGGTGGACAGTCTAGTGCTAGTCTAACGAGGCAACTTCTCAACCTTTACAAGTTTCATGTGATGATGCAGATCATTCCATTGTGATGCAAATTTACATGATGCACTTGTTGATGAGAGAGCTGATATTGAGGAGGAAAAAACTATGCCAAAATGGCTGGTGCAGAATTTGCGTGAAATCAAATTAGATGCACCTCTATCATATCACACTCGTTCAAGCTCTCATAGTGCTTCTTTTGCATCAGATTGCTATGCTATGGCTACCTCTAGTCTCTATGATAAGAATGAGCCTGTTTTGTTTGATGAAGCAGAAAATTCTAAAAATTGGATGATTGCTATGCAATCAAAATATGATGCTATCATGAAAAATGGTACCTAGACTTTATGTGACTTGCCTCCTGGCAAGAAGACAATTGGCACTGAGTGGATATACAAGTTGAAGCGTAAGCCTCATGGAACAATTGACAGGTATAAGGCTAGGCTTGTTGCAAAGGGTTATGCTCAAGAAAGAGGCATTAATTTTGATGAGACCTTAGCTCCTACATGCTGAATGACTACTATTCATAGCATGTATGCACTTGCAGCTCATCATGGTTGGAATTTACATCAGTTGGACATTAAAACTACATTTTTGAATGGTGACTTGCATGAAGAAGTGTATGTTTTTGAGCCTTGTGGCTTTATGCAGAAAGGGCATGAAAACAACGTGTGCAGGTTGAAGAACGCATTATATGGTTTATAGCAAGCACCATGTGTTGGGTATGAAAAGATACATGCCTATCTGATTGCACATGGTTTTGAGAATAGTCCAACTGAAAGCACCTTATATGTTAAGTGTGTAAATGATGTGCTTTTGATCACTGTTGTCTATGTTGATGGCATGCTGCTCACTCGCCTTCATGAGAAGCATATTGCTGATTTTAAGCTTGATTTGCATGCCTCATTTGGGATGTCAGATTTGGGGCATTTGCATCATTATTTAGGCATTTAGTTTATGCAAGTTGATGGCAGAATAGATTTGTGTCAAACAAAATATATTGACACATTATTGTAGCACTTTGGCCTTGAAGACTACAAACCTATTGAGACTCCTATGGAGACAGGTTTACAATTGAGTCTTCATGATGCTCGAGATGCATTTGATGTTGTTCTCTATCAACACGCTGTTGGATGCTTGATTTACTTATGCATTACTTGGCCAAATATTCAGTTTGTTGTCTTACAGATGAGCAGGTTTATGCATTGCCCAAATGTCAAGCATTGGCAGGTAGTTAAGTGCATCTTTTGCTACTTGAGTGGTATCCGGCTACTTGGATTGTTTTATCCCAAGGGGGGATCACTGCAACCATATTTACATGCTTTTTGTTACTCTGACTGGGTTGGTTGCTCGAGTGTGTGTCCACTAGTGGCTTTTGCTTCACACTTAGTAGCTCATCTATATCTTGGTTGAGCAAGAAGTAGCCTATTGTGGCCACTTCCAGTTGTGAGGCTGAGTATAGGGCAACTTTCATAGCGACTATCGAGTGTGTGTGGCTCAGACGCCTTATGGTTGATTTGGACGTTGGTCACTCTTCTACTACCACCATCTTCATTGACAGTCAGAGCGCATTGGCAATTGCAAGGAACCTTGTGCTCCATGCTCGCACTAAGCACATTGAGGTGCATTATCATTATGTCAAGGAGAGGTTTCTGTGCTGGAGTGATCAACTTGAGATATGTGCCCACGTAGGAGAACATTGCAGACCTTTTCACGAAGGCTCTATCTAGGGAGAAGTTTGAAGATTTTCACAAATCTTTGGGCTTAGTCCCTTTTGTGGATTGATTCCACATAGCTTGTCACTTCCTTATACATGAGTGCCAGCTCCTTGTTCACCACATCACTCCCAGGGGGGATTTGTTGATATATTTAGGTAGTGATGTGTGTCAACACACTAGGACCATCGAGGCACTTTTTTCCCTCTACTTGTATATATGCTTATTGCCCTAATGGGTTACTTATCTTTGTACATTGTAGTGTTAAAAAATTCAATATTGTGTGTTGTGCTCCAAGCTTCTTCTTCTTCCTTGTGCTTTTTGTGTGCTTCCGCAGACCTCAAACTCCAACATAAATATCTTCCTACAATTCACCATGTAAGAAAGCATTATTCACATCCATTTGATGCAAAAACCATCCTTTTGGTGTAGCCAATGCAATATGTGCTCTCAAAGTATCCATTTTAGAAATAGGGCTGAAAGTTTCCTCATAATCAATGCCATATGTCTATGCATATCCTTTGCTACCAATTGTGCTTTATACTTGCTTATGCTACCATCAACATTGTGCTTTACCTTGTGAACCCACTTGCAACCTATGTATTTCTTTCCTCATGGCAATGGAACCAAGTTCCTCATTCGTATCCTTCTCCTAATCTGCATTTCCAATTGCATCTTCGAAACAAAAAGGTTCAACATCTTGTATTACCTTTGTCATGTAGGCACAATGATGAGTCATGTAACTATCATACTTCAATCATTGTACTAAATTCTACATCATCCCATATCATCTTGGTCTGAGGTCACTTCTTCTTGTTGTATCCTTTGCATATGCCTTTCTTACTCCTAGATTCTTCACAAAGGGCAATCCAAGTTCCTCATCAAGGTTCTTTTCCACTTGATTCTCTAGCAATGTCTTCAAAACCTATAGATGTTTTATTACCAACAAAAACCTTTTCTTTACCTTTCTTGGACATAGTTGATGAATTTTTTGGACGGAAATTTCCACACAATCTTCCACCCCACGCTTTTGAGTTGGAAGTGTTCCTTGGTGACATATTAGGTCCACTCATAACTTGAAATTCTGCACTTGATTTTTTAGCATTTCCTTTGTCATTTGAGTCAAGATTAAGTCCTTCTTTGGCATTTGCATAGAAGATTGACATTTCATCAAACACCACATCTCTGCTTACAATCACTTGTCGTGTGAGTGGGTTACCTAATGAAGACATTTCTATGCTTTTGGGTCAAGTTTTGTCCTCAACTCATCTGGACCATGTACACGTGCAATACAAGTGAATACTCTCATATGTGATAAGTTTGGCTTTCAAGATGTAAAGTTATCTTTAGGTGTAAGTCGATGTATAACAACAATCAAATTTCTATTCATGATGTATATAGCAGTGTGCATAACCTTTGCCCAATAACAATGAAGCATATTTTTCTCAACCATCAAGGCTCTTGCTATTTCTACAATATGTCTATTTTGCATGTAGCAATGCCATTGTGTTGTGAAGTGTATGTGCATGAAAACTATCTTCGAATTCCATGAATTTTTAGAAAACTATTGAACTCATTTGACATGTATTCACCTCCTTCATCATATCTTTATGTATGAATATATTTCCTTGTCTACTTTTGGGCCATAAGCTTGAAATTTTGAAAGTGAGTAAACACCTCACTCTTCTCTTTCATGAACTATACCCATACCTTTTG
Source organism: Ceratopteris richardii (assembly GCA_020310875.1). Classification (NCBI taxonomy): domain Eukaryota; kingdom Viridiplantae; phylum Streptophyta; class Polypodiopsida; order Polypodiales; family Pteridaceae; genus Ceratopteris; species Ceratopteris richardii. The sequence continues at coordinate 185,757,773 of CM035410.1, read as the reverse complement.
TGTATGGTCATCAATGAAAGTGACATAGAACCTGCAACCTCCCATATATCTGGTCTTTGTAGGAGTCTAAACATATGTATGTACTATTTCTAGCACATTCTCACTAACATGCTTCACATGTGAAAATGATGCCCTTGAATGTTTACAGAATTGGCATGCTTCACATACCTTTTGCATCTCTGCTACCTTGAAATTTGGTAGTCCATTGACAAGCTCCTTTGACAACATCAAATTCAGCCTCTACAAATTTGCATGTCCAATTCACTTGTGCCAAATCTCTATGTCAACAATAACACCTACAACTTTTGCAAACATGGCTACATTCATTTTAGGAATTTTCACATTCAAGCTGAAAATCCTACCAAATTTATTCGCTTTGGCAACCAATCTTCCATTCTGTTTATACTCCTCTACATATAAACCATCAACATTGAACATGACATGTAATCCCTAGTCAATGATTTGTCCAACAAAAACTAAATTCTTTGTTATATTTGGAACATGTAGTACATCAGCAAGATGTTTTAACTTCCTGTCCTCCATGGATAGTGCTATGTTTCTTGTATGATCAATAGGATGTGATGTATCATTGCCTATTTCAACAAATCCAGGAGTATACAATTTTTGCAAACTACTAAACCATTCTGCATGGCTGATCATGTGATTTGAGGCACCTGAATCAACATACCAAACATTACCATTCAATTTTGAAGCATCAACTAATATTGTATTCATCATGTGATGTTGGACCATGAACAACTTCTTTAGATTATCTGCACTTGTGGATACATGGTTATTTTGTTGCTTTCTACTATTTTGATTCTTCAACCTGCAATCACATCTTTTCCTCTGATGAAGCACAAAATTCTGAAAATTGGATGGCAGCTATGCAATCAAAATATTATGCCATTATGAAAAATGGTGACCGAGTTTACCACAATTCTAGCATCCCTTACTGTCATTACCTGAATCATTTCTTTGGAAATTTCTGCGGCCTCTTTGGCTTCCCCTGCCTCAAAATTGTCCTCTACTTCTTGCATGATTCTGTTGTTGACCTTGCTCTTGGTTACTATTTCCTCTTCCACTTCCAAAGCTTGTTCCTCAGCCTCTTCCTCTACCAGAATAGAATACGGAGTTAGAGCTAGCTTTTATTTTGGAGTTCGAGTCTTCAACAAGGTTCTTTTTTTCAATTATCAGCATGGACACAAGGTTAATAAAATTTGGAATATTTTCCATGATCTGAATAGAAGTTCTAACCTATTTATATGCAGTTGCCCGACCTCGAGAGAACACTTCTACCTTATCAACATCATCTACATTGATGCCAATAGATGCAAGCGACTCACATATGCTTTTGATTTTTAGAGTAGCCACTTATCGACATGCTTTATTTCTCTAGTGTATGCGGATTATTCTTGAGTTGCAATTTTCGTGCCTTTGTGTTGCTCTCATAGCCAATTATGCTATCAGGTATGCTAAGAGACATCCTATACATTACCTTCCGTGCTCCTTGGTTCCAAACTTCATATGCTCTTAACTGATGTGGAGCGTGATTCCTGCCTAATAGCTGTGGATCATTTTCAGTCTCTCCTTTGATGTATTTTCAATAGCCTTTTCCCATCAGGAAATTTGTCATTTTGAATCTCCAACCATGAAAGTTGTTCTTGTCCAACTTATTGCTCATAAGTTGACTCATTCCATCATCATTTTCCATTTCTACAACGATTCACAATACTGCAAAAACACTAGAACTAGTACTTTTTCTTGAAGACTATCACATTGACTCCACAATTCAATCTTAGAAAATCATAGTTTTTCTGTATCAAGAGTACATGAAATCACTTGAAATTTTTCATTTGGAATATCTGAGAGATGTCGAATAGAATGCAAGTCATAATTTTTCAATTTGGCTTGTTTTTTTCATGGGTCCCAACTTGCAAACTCAAAAAGGAGGTCAAGATGGCTCTGAAACAAAAATATGAGAAAAATAAGTGAGCCTAAAGGGATAAATCTAAAAAATATTTTGATGTCTTCTACCTTCACACCAAATTAAATTGCAATCTGAGATCACTTGTGAAGCACACGTTCTCCACACCTTCTCATGAAATCTTCACTGTCCCTCTTCCGCATGAGCTCTCTACAACTACACTGGCTTTGATAACATGTCAATAGAAAGGAGAAAAGGAAGAGAGCTCTCACACACTCTCACACACTCTCACACACAAAGAGTGGATCACACACACATTGAGGCAAGGAAGAATGATCTTCTTCTTATTCTTCTATTACATAAAGAGAATATACAAGAATGACCTAATACAACAATACAACCAATCCAATATATAAAGAATAGTACATAAAGAAACCCCTAATCTTTGCAAATGAGTGAGTTGGCAAAAATGCAAATGTACCATCACTCTCGATAGATAAATTTGGTTAAAGTCACTTAAAAGTGTCCCTGACATATATTTGCATAACCACTACATGTCAAAGAGATGAAAAAGTGGTACATATCATCCTCGATATCACATGTTGAGCTTGATATCTCAACACATTAGACTTGCCATATGTATCAAAACTCATGTTTTATAAATGTGGTGATACAAGCATGTTCAAAGAAAATGTATCTTACCAAAGGGTTTCCCACCATGTCAATATGTGATTGTCTAAAACAAAAAGGGGTGGTTAAATCATAGTCAAATGTTGGACCATGTTCCGATATTGGACTATAGTCCAATCACAATCACGGTCAACTAGCTTTAGGAAAATTAGAACACGGTTTAACGTTGACCAAGATTCAACTTCTCTTATAAAAGCAACCAAAATGGAGTTGGCTATTATTATGCCAACAATTGGAATACCAAATGGGCTATATTCATCTCATGGTTGTAATGAGGATTTTGGGCATATAATTAGCATCTGTAAAACTAAGCATATAAGAAATCATTGTGTGAACTATCAGTAGACTTTCTTTGTAATAGTAGCGTAATGGAAAGTCCAATAAGGCCTTGTATAGAAAGTCATTAGAGGGCTTGGCCAAATTGGGTCACCTACTACTAGAGGGTAATGAAGCTAATATTCAGCCTTCAAAGCATGTTGTAGATAGGAAAGACGATGAAAAGGGCTAGAAAATTAGTCTAGACCAACCTCCATAAGATGTTGAAGAAGTAGGGAGTGGCCTAAAAAAAGAAGAGACGACACACATGGTCCAATTTTGGACAAGGAGAGATTGAAGCTAACACATGATGAAGTGTGCAATGGATAAATGTAAAAAAACCTAATGTATTAAATAATGTAGTAAAGATAGTGCATATAACGTTCATGCAAGAGAACTTGAAACAACTCGTGGCTTTTCATATTGGAACTTTTGGATGCATGTTGAAACCTTCGTTGCTAATACAATGTCAAAGTGTGGAAGATTATGTTTAAGCTAACACAAGAAGAAAATATTGAAGACATGCCAACCCCAACCTTGCTTCAAGGAAGAAAGCAAGAAGGAAGACATGGTTTGAGGTTCCACAACCAAGTTAGCTCAAGAAAACATGGTTTGAGGCTACTCACTCACATTAACCAAAGGAAGATTCGAATCAAGTGGCTTTATCAAAGTGAAGTGATCCATATGTGATGAGACTCCATACTTAACCTCTTGTACATAGTTTTTGTTGCATTCATTTGCTTCTAATTAATGTCCTCCCTCTCCAAACTCCATGTAGTCATTGCATCTCTTGCTTCTAATATAGTCTCTGCATGAGGACGGTACAAAGACTTTAGGTGGGGAATTGTAGCATTAATTCATCAGAGATCAATGACTGTTTCTCCTATATTCTAGCCCATAATGTATGTAGCTTTCATTGTAGAAAAACCATAACATAAGTTTCTCATCATTCAAAGTGGAGAATAGGCAACTCTTTCATGACTCTACTTAACTCGTGCATTTGAACACTATCTTTTCACCCCTTCCTTGAAAGACTAGTTTAGGAGTGCCTTGAAAGACTCCGAAGTGTTTGTGTTGTTTAGGTACTTGCATTACATATCCACAAAAGCTTTCCTAGAGAAGTGGAGGATTGCGATGGTGTGGATCCATGAAAGCATCAATAGTTTATGCACTTCCAATGATAATGGCATAGATTTTCAAGCTTCATCTCGAATTCGAGCCATAAAAACGTTACCTCACAAGAACACATGGTGACTATTAGGACTTCCTTTTGATCTCTCTCTCTCTCTCTATTACCTTTGTTATTTCATCTCTCTCTCTCTCTCCCCTTTCTCTCTCTGTCTCTCTCTCCCCTTTCTCTCTCTCTCTCTCTCTCTCTCTCCCCTTCTCTCTCTCTCTCTCTAATATTCATGCGATTGAGATGCCCTTTCTCTCCCCCTCTGTCTCTCTCTCTAATATTCATGCGTTTGAGATGCCCTCTATCTCTCTCCCCTTCTCTCTCTCTACTACTCGTGTGATTGAGATGCTCTTTGTCTCTCCCTCTTTGTGCGTGCATGTCTATTCCTCTAGCCATGATGTTTTAATGATCAAAGAAGAAAGGAAAATCACACACACAATATATATATATATATATATATATATATATATATATATATATATATATATATATATATATATATATATATATATATATATATATATATATATATATGTATGTATGTATGTGACCAAGTTAACTTTTACCGTTGACTTTGCTTGACCAAATTGGCTGACCTCATCAACCTATTTTGGTTAGCCTTGGTCGACCTATAAAAAGGTTAGTAAAGCAATTGGTTTTTCCTTGTTATTCTAGTCAATGTCAAAACTCGTATGGCTAGCTCAAAGGGCCTAATAAGTAATCAAAAGAGATTATTTAGGTGATAAAGCTAGCTTGAAGGTGCATTTTTGATAAAGAGATGCATGTGTGCATGTGAGTGGGGGGGTGGGATGTCAAGGGGTTAGAGGGAGTGGATGGGTGGAGAAAAAAATGAGAAAAATTCATTGCCCACTTACTTACTCTCCCTAAAACTTAGTAGAATCCTTCTTCCTTTAGTTCCATGCTTCTTCTTCCCTTTTACTCCATTGTTCATCCTTTGACTCAACTTTGACTGCTTTGACTTAGCAATCTTTAGCTCGGGTTTTGAGCTTCCTTCAATAATACCCCTCCCTCCTTTCTTTCATTTCCAACAAGGGTCTTTGTGGCATCTAGGATGAGTGACGACATTGATGATATTAGGTGGTGAATATCAAGATCGTACTATAGTAGCTAAATATTGACATCATACTATAGTAGCTCACACGTATAAAACCTCTTAAATAGGTAGATTATAGCTTTTTGGAGACATTTTTTATTTCTTGAATATATTTTATGTGTATCCTTGAAAAAAATAAATAAATTTTATGCTAAAAGAAAATAAAAGGTTCTAGAATGAGGGTGTGCATGAGTGAATTTCCACCCTTAAAAAAATCAAAATGTATGATGGATGATGTAGAGGAGGTAGTGGGATATCTACTTTTAACAGGAGCATGCAACAAGCACTCCAGTACTTCACCTACTCAAGGGAGGTTCTCCTTTAGGGAAATATACCCTCTAACACTTCTATGAGCAGGCAGATATCAATGACTCCACAGATTTGTGAATACTCAGAAAAATATTAATGACAACTGACCATAAAGGAAGACCAATCCCTCCTTAGTTCAAACGGATGATTACAACATAGGCAAAAGAAATGCTCTAGAGTTGATGCTCTAGGCTAGCATGCCACCCCAGAACTAAACAAAGTCATTACAAGAGAGTCATCCAATCCACATAATGAACATAGCTAGATGCAGGTTAGCAATGATCAATACAAAGTCTGAAGAGTTGCTCTGAAGAAAAGAGCATAAAAATACTACTGACTCACACTGAAAGACAAAGCGAGGCCACTCTCTTCACACTATAGTGCTATTAGCCCTCCACTGGGAAGCCCACGCTCTGTATCCGCACCATAGAGTGACTTCCTATAGTAGGCTTGTAAGCACAGAGTGCAAAGAGAGGGCCCTTGTACGCATGTGAGTATATGGGTGACTCTCTAAATGTATGCCCCCGAATGATCACAAGTCCATTGCTTTTATAGGCTCCAATATGCCAAGAGGGCCTTGCCGATTCGTCACGTCCACTGATCGTGCACCGGTTGATTGTCCAAAATTGGAGGGGTAGATCAATTATGCCTCTTGATTTTGAATTGGATCCTCAAAAATAGGCAGTCGTCATAAATGGTTGGCGGCAACAATCATTTCTCTACTTTCACTTTCACCATCTACACTTTTACTGACATTTTTGCATGCAAATTGAGATCCTCATTTGGTGCCGCTCGCGATATTTGAGTGATCCTGAGAAGCACATCCTTCACATATTTTTCTCTACTTGCCTTTGACCCTTATATTTGATGGACGCTGATTCAAAAAATAATCTCAATGCTAAGGTACCTCAAACCCTCATATAATAGTTCTTGAATTCTTCATAAGCACCCAACAACCCTCAATTAGCATTGTCATCTGATAGCATTCAAGATTTGCATATTCCCCTCACCTTCACAAGAGAAACGCCAGCATAACATATGTGGTGTGTCTCTTATACATTGGCAAATTCAAATATATGCTAAACAACACAAATCTATCAAGAACAATGGTGAAGCAACTTGGGATCTTAGAATATTTTGGTTCGGTCAAAATTCTACTGCCATGCTTGCAAAATGCAAATCTCCGTTCCTTAAGAGATGTATGCCTTAATGCATAGCTGGAAAACCTATCCAACTTCCTTTTCTTAGGGACTGGAGAGATATGATTGGTTTGGCAATTTGATTCAGCTGACTTGAAAGTGCTCTCTGTATCAAGCGTCCCAGCAGGACTCTAAGGTATAGCATTAGCGTAACTTTCTTCTCTAGATGTTACGAAGTAAGCTTTCTATCATCAACATGAACATTTGAGAAGAATCTTGCCAGGTAAAGGAATGGCGTCTCAAAATTATAGTTGCTCTTTGTAGAGATTTCAAAATACTGCAGATTCTCCTTTCTATGAATGTGACTTTCTTTGCCTTGACATTCCTGTTCTTGGCATCCACTTTAGTTCCATACCATACGTATGTTCTCTTAGACTCGGCATAGATTCCTATGCCATGTTGAAACATTTTTTTTTTAAGTCAACCAAGAAGTGACATCAAACATAATCATGGCACACTTCCATGGATATAGTAACCATCCTAACCTTAACCTCTTCAAGAAAGAATGGGAGGGACCTGCAGAGAATGTGGGTGGAGGAGGTGGGTGTCACGAGAGAGGTGGACTCCGGTAGTGGAGGGAGAGAGAGAGAGAGAGAGAGAGAGAGAGAGGGAGGGAGGGGGAGGTGTCTGAGGGAGCTACGGGGGGAAGGGTCTGAGGGGATGGGCAGGGGGGCGGAGAGGGGGTGATGGGGATTGAGGGGTTGCGGGGGGTGGAGGGGGAAGAGAGAGAGGGGGGAGGTGTCTGAGGGGGCTGCCGGGGGCAGGGTCTGAGGGGATTTAGGGGCTGTGGGGGGCGGAGGGGAAAGAGAGAGAGAGGGGGGAGGTGTCTGAGGGGGTTTCGGGGGGCACGGTCTAAGGGGATTGAGGAGCTGGGGGGGTGGGGTCTGAGGGGCTATGGGGGCGGGGTATGAGGGGCTGCTAGGGTGGAGAGGGCGGAGGGGCAACACAGGGCGGAGGGGCAACACAGGGCCGAGGGGGGAGAGAGAGAGAGAGAGAGAGAGAGAGAGAGAGAGAGAGAGAGAGAGAGAGAGAGAGAGAGAGAGAGAGAGAGAGAGAGAGAGAGAGAGAGAGAGAGAGAGAGAGAGAGAGAGAGAGAGAGAGAGAGAGAGAGAGAGAGAGAGAGATAGAGAGAGAGAGAGAGAGAGAGAGAGAGAGAGAGAGAGAGAGAGAGAGAGAGAGCAGGGACTATGGGGGGAGGGAGGGGGAGAGAGAGAGAGAGAGACAGAGAGAGAGAGAGGGAGAGAGAGCACAGGGACTATCGGGCGGAGGGAGAGAGAGAGAGAGAGAGAGAGAGAGAGAGAGAGAGAGAGAGAGAGAGAGAGAGAGAGAGGGGGGGAGGTGTCTGCGGGCGCCGAGGGGGAAGAGAGAGAGAGGGGGGTGGGGGCGGAGGGGGAAGAAAGAGAGGGGGGGGAGGTGTCTGAGGGGCCTGCGAGGGGCGGGGTCTGAGGGGATTGAGGGGCTGCGGGGGGAGGGGTCTGAGGGGCTCCGGGGGCGGGGTCTAAGGGGCTGCTGGGGTGGGGAGGGTGGAGGGGCAGCGGGGGGCGGAGGGGAGAAGGGATTGAGGGGCTGTGGGGGACGGGTCTGAGGGGCTGCGAGGGCGGGGGCGTGGTCTGAGGGGCTGCTAGGGCGGAGAGGGCGGAGGGGCAACGGGGGGCGGAGCGGAGAGGGCGGAGGGGGTAGCGGGGGGTGGAGGGGAGAGGGAGAGGGGGAGAGAGAGAGAGAGAGAGAGAGAGAGAGAGAGAGAGAGAGAGAGAGAGAGAGAGAGAGAGAGAGAGAGAGAGAGAGAGAGAGAGAGAGAGAGAGAGAGAGAGAGAGAGAGAGAGAGAGAGAGAGAGAGAGAGAGAGAGAGAGAGAGAGAGGAGGGGAACGTGGCAGGGGGAGAGAGAGAGAGAGAGAGAGAGAGAGAGAGAGAGAGAGAGAGAGAGAGAGAGAGAGAGAGAGAGAGAGAGAGAGAGAGAGAGAGGGAACGTGGTAGGGAGAGAGAGAGAGAGAGAGAGAGAGAGAGAGAGAGAGAGAGAGAGAGAGAGAGAGAGAGAGAGAGAGAGAGAGAGAGAGAGAGAGAGAGAGAGAGAGAGAGAGAGAGAGAGAGAGAGAGAGAGAGAGAGGGGGTGCGGGGCTGGAGGGGCGGGGTCAACGGGGTGGAGGGGGGGAGTCAGCGGGGTGGAGGGGCGGGGTGTGGGGCTGGAGGGGCGGGGTCAGCGGGGTGGAGGGGCGGGGTGAGAGGGTGGAGGGGGGTCGCCGAGGGTGGGAGGGAGAGAGAGGAGGAGAGAGAGAGGGACAAAGAGAGAGAGAGAGAGAGAGAGAGAGAGAGAGAGAGAGAGAGAGAGAGAGAGAGAGAGAGAGAGAGAGAGAGAGAGAGAGAGAGAGAGAGAGGAGGGAGAGGTGTCTACGGGGGCAGAGGGGGAAGAGAGAGAGAGAGGGGGAGGTGTCTGAGGGGGTTGCAGGGGGCGGGGTGTGAGGGGATGGAGGGGCTACTGGGGGAGGGCTCTTAGGGGCTGCGGGGGGGGGGGGGGGGGGGTGAGGGGATTGAGGGGCTGCAGGGCCGGGGTCTGAGGGGCTGCTAGGGCAGAGAGGGTGGAGGGGGCAGCGGGGGGCAAGGGAGAGAGAGAGAGAGAGAGAGAGAGAGAGAGAGAGAGAGAGAGAGAGAGAGAGAGAGAGAGAGAGAGAGAGAGAGAGAGAGAGAGAGAGAGAGAGAGAGATGGAGGGGGAGGTGTCTGTGGGGGTGGAGGGGGAAGAGAGAGAGAGGGGGGCGGGGGCAGAGGGGGAAGAGAGAGAGAGGGGGGTAGGTGTCTAAGGGGGCTGCGGGGGGCGGGGTCTGAGTGGATTGAGGAGCTGCGGGGGGAGGGGTCAGCGGGGTGGAGGGGCGGGGTCAGCGCGGTGGAGGGGCGGGGTCAACGGGGTGGAGGGGGTCGCCGAGGGAGGGAGGGAGAGAGAGGGGGAGAGAGAGAGAGAGAGAGAGAGAGAGAGAGAGAGAGAGAGAGAGAGAGAGAGAGAGAGAGAGAGAGAGAGAGAGAGAGAGGAGAGAGAGAGAGAGAGAGAGAGAGAGAGAGAGAGAGGTTTGTGGGCTGGGGGTGGGGGGTGGTAGGGTGCGGGGTGGGGAGGGTGGTGGGATGCGGGGGAGGGGGGTGGTGGTGGGTTGCGAGGTTGGGGGGGAGAGAGAGTGCGGGGTGGGGGGGGAAGAGAGAGAACGGGTGCTACAGACCCCCACATCAAGTTTTTGCACCGTCCCGGTGCAACTTTCCCTTTATCTGCTTATTTCAATGATATCTAAATAAACTGCAGTTACTGAATGAAATACAATATGTACAGTGAATGAAGTGCTTCCAATTTGACTTAGTTCAGGTAATTCTTCACCCTGGAGATAGTTCAGCCAATTTGGTTGAAAGTACTGGGATTCGATGCACCAAAACCAAGGATCCTTCTTGTACTTCTTTGGGCCTAAGATACCTGTCGTGTAATCTTTTGCACTCTTCTTGTATTACCTGAAGTTTTTGCATTGCTCCTTCTCTATATTCTTCCAATGCCACCAGTCTCCTTATTGGGGGCTCAATCCCAATGGTCCTCACTCCAAGTTCTTTTTTGATAATAAATTCGAATGGTGCTAATGCCTCTTTTCCATATACTAAGCGAAAGGGACTCTCGCCAGTGGTTCCCCTCTTCATAGTTCTGAAAGCCCAAATTGCACCGATCGATGCTTGTGGCCAGAAGCTTTGATGATTGAAGGATAATTTGCGAAGCAATCCAATCAAAATCTTATTGGAGCTTTCTGCTTGGCCATTCGCCCTTGGATAGTAGGCGCATGACTTTTTATGAAAAACCTTGTACCTGTCAAATATAAATTGGAGCAATTGATTTACAAAATGTGTGCCTCTATCACTAGTGATTTCTAGCAGGCAACCAAATCTTGAGAAAATACGTTTATACAAAAACTTAGCTACTTTAAACGTTGTGCAGTCCACAGTAGCTTTAGCCTCTATCCATTTAGTTGCATAACATGTGGCCATCAAAATATACTTCTTACCCCCAGGTTGACCAGCTGGACTAATTGGTCCTATGAAATCAAGACCCCATCATTCAAATGGGAGCCATCTTGTAGATATGACTAATGGTTGCAAAATTCAATCTAGTTGGCGTAGGAGCACATCTGTGGCAAATGTGGCATTCTTTAGCAAACTTGATCGCATTCTTGTAAATATGAGCCACCATAGTTCCTTGTGGATGATTCTGTGAGCCAATTCTTCCCCCTTTAGATGCCCTTCACTGTATGCAGCTTCTAACAAAAGATTCACCTCCTCTGGATAAACACACTTTCTCAAGATATCATCTTGACAATATCTATATAAATTCCCATTTATGAGTGAGTACGCCTTGGTTATAAGGAGTAATCTTCTTTTTTCTATAGGTGTCAAATGCTTTGGGAGTTTTCCAGTAGTAAGAAAATCGAGAATTCCATCATACCAATCAGTCTGAGTTGCTACTAGGAAGAGATTACTATCCACCAGTTCATCATTAATACCCGTTGCCTTCTCTCTCATTGTAGTCCTTGACACTTGATCTGCCATGTAGTGCTCTTTCTTGTGGAGAGATTGCAATCATGTGGATTGGAGCAGGACGGCTTCTTGGGCAGTCTTTGGTATAGTGATCCTTGGCCTCTGGACAATGTTGACAAGGAGGTGCATCTTCTGGTAGGGAACACCTATTTTGCATATGTCCATACTCACCACAGCAATAACACATCAATGGTCTATTATATCTTGGCTTTGTCGTACGATTTTCCTCTCTATTAGGTGCATTTGAAGTACTAGCATAATATGAATCCAAAGCTTGAGGGTTACCTCATTGCTGTGTACCCTTGAGGTAGTAACAGTCTCTAGCTTCATGACCATCCTTTCCACAAAATTGACAGCTTATTTTGTTAGGGCAATTAGCATTGGAATGTCCATTGTTGTTACATATCGTACACCAAATTTGCCTTCTTATATCCTGAATGGTCCGCAAATCTTCTAACTCACAGCGAAGTTGGGCTACTTCATCATCAGTGCGATGCAGTGGTGGCAAGACCTTCTCTTCTTGTTGATTTTGTTGCATTCTCAATGCCTCCAGTTCCTTCCTCAATTGCCCAATAGGGTCTAGTTCTGCAGCATAATTCGATTGTGTATCCCCTTCAAAATGTTGCCTACCTTCTTCAATGTGTGATGCTGCTGCAACAAAATCATTGAGGGTTGCATCCAATCTAAGAGACTCACGTAGCTTCTACTGAGATGACCTGGGCAGAGCTTTTTCTATCCATTTTTTAACCAAGAAGTCACCTGGAGCATGTGGCAGATGTGCAACAAGTGCTTTTGTTCTAGTGTGAAGTTCATGAAAGGATTCACCTGATCTTAGCTTTAGGTTCTCTAGCTGATCTAGAGCTCTTTCTAAGGAATCACTTGGTCGAAATGTCTGTGAGAATGTCGTCTTCAGAGCCTCCCATGTAGCAAAATGGCCATCTGCATATTGACTATACCATTTGTCAGCAAGGCCTTCCAATGTGAATGGGAAGAGTACCAACATTGCATCCTCTCTATTCTGCAGACCTCGTCCACGGCATAAGGAGATGAATCTCCTCACATCATCATCAGCATCCTCATAAGCTTGTCCCTTGAAGGTAGGGAACTTGATATTGAGTCTGGAGAGTAAATGAAAGAGATCCTCCATTTGCACTGGTGTTTCTTCTGACGTATCTGAGGAGAAGTCTAATGTTCTCCTATGCTTCTCCTTTGATAGTGGTGTCGCACCCAAATCAATAGATAAATTCAAGGAGGGTAGAGGGGAGGTAGATTCACTAGTCGAAGATATAGCTGACTTGTTAAGGCTTCTTCATACACGAAGAGGCTCCTTATCTGCTCACGTATGGGTCATGTACCTACTTGCAAATGCAATAGGGCAAAATACTAAAAAAAGAGGACTATTTACTATCCTCAAGGCCTCTCACAGAAATGCAACGGTCCCACCGGGCATGCCAAACTGTAGAGGAGGTACTGGGGTATCTACTTTTAATAGGAACATGCATCAAGCACTCTAGTACTTCACATACTCAAGGGAGGTTCTCCTTTAGGGAAATATACCCTTTAACACTTCTGTGAGTAGGCAGATATCAATGATTGCACAGATTTGTGAATACTCAAGAAAATATTACTGACAATTGACCATAAAGGAAGACCAATCACTCCTTAGTTCGAACGGATGATTACAACATAGGCAAAAGAAATGCTCTAGAGTTGATGCTCTGGGCTAGCATGCCACTTCACAACTAAACAAAGTCATTATAAAAGAGTCCTCCAATCCACACAATGAACACAGCTAGATGCAGGTTAGCACTGATCAATACAAAGTCTGAAGAATTGCTCTAAAGAAAAGAGCTTAAAAATGCCACTGACTCACACTGAAAGACAAAGCTAGGCCATTCTCTTCACACTATAGTGCTATTAGCCGTCCACTGGGAAGCCCACGCTCTGTATCCGCACCACAGAGTGACTTCCTACAGTAGGCTTGTAACCACAGAGTGCAAAGAGAGGGCCCCTATATGCATGTGAGTATATGGGTGACTCTCTGAATTGTATCCCCCCGAATGATCACAAGCCCATTGCTTTTATAGGCTCCAATAGGCTAAGAGAGCCTTGCCGATTTGTACCGTCCACTGATCATGCACCGGTTCATTGCCCAAAATTGGAGGGGTAGATCAATTATGCCTCTTCATTTTAAATTGGATCCTCAAAAATAGGGAGTCGTCATAAATGGTTCGCGGCAACAATCATTTCTCTACTTTCACTTTTACCATCTACACTTTTACTGACATTTTTGCATGCAAATTGAGATCCTCATTTGGTGCCACTCGCAATATTTGAATGATCCTGAGAAGCACGTCCCTCACATATTTTTCTCTACTTGCCTTTGACCCTTATATTTGATGGATGGTGATTCAAAAAATAATCTCAATGCTAAGATACCTCAAACCCTCATATAATAGTTCCTGAATTCTTCATAAGCATCCAACAACCCTCAATTAGCATTGTCATCTGATAGCATTCAAGATTGGCATATTCCCCTCAGCTTCAAAAGAGAAATGCCAGCATAACATATGTGGTTTGTCTCTTATACATTGGCAAATTCAAATATCTGCTAAACAACACAAATCTATCAAGAACAATGGTGAAGCAACTTGGGATCTTAGAATATTTTGGTTCGTTCAAAATTCTACTGCCATGCTTGCAAAATGCAAATCTCCGTTCCTTAAGCGATGTATGCCTTAATGCGTAGCTGGAAAACCTATCCAACTTCCTTTTCTTAGGGACTGGAGAGATATGATTGGTTTGGCGATTCGATTCAAATGACTAAAGCATCCCAGCAGGACTCTAAGGTATAGCATTAGCGTAACTTTCTTGTTTAGATGTTACGAAGCAAGGTTTCTATCATCAACATGAACATTTGAGAAGCATCTTGCCAGGTAAAGGAATGGCTTCTCAAAATTATAATTGCTCTTTGCAGAGATTTCAGAATACTGCAGATTCTCCTTTCTATGAATGTGACTTTCTTTGCCTTGACATTCCTGTTCTTGGCATCCACTTACGTTCCATACCATAGGTATGTTCTCGGAGACTCGGCATAGATTCCTATGCCATGTTGAAACTTTTTTTTTTTTAAGTCAACCAAGAAGTGACATCAAACATAATCATGGCCCACTTCCATGGATACAGTAGCCATCCTGATCTTAACCTCTTCAGGAAAGAATGGGAGCGACCTGCGGAGAATGTGGGTGTCGCGGGAGAGGTGGACTGCGGTAGTGGAGGGGAGAGAGACAGACAGAGAGAGAGAGAGAGAGAGAGAGAGAGAGAGAGAGAGAGAGAGAGAGAGAGAGAGAGAGAGAGAGAGAGAGAGAGGAGGTGTTTGAGGGTGCTGCTCGGGGAAGGGTCTGAGGGGATGGGGGGGGTCGGAGAGGGGGTGGTGGGGATTGAGGGGCTGCGGGGGGCGGAGGGGGAAGTGAGAGAGGGGGGGAGGTGTCTGAGGGGGCTGCGGGGCGCGGGGTTTGAGGGGATTTAGGGGCTGCAGGGGGTGGAGGGGGAAGAGAGAGAGAGGGGGGAGGTGTTTGAGGGGGCTGTGGGGGGCGGGGTCTGAGGGGTTGCGGGGGCGGGGTCTGAGGGGCAGCGGGGGGCAAAGGGGGGGGGGAGAGAGAGAGAGAGAGAGAGAGAGAGAGAGAGAGAGAGAGAGAGAGAGAGAGAGAGAGAGAGAGAGAGAGAGAGAGAGAGAGAGAGAGAGAGAGAGAGAGAGAGAGAGAGAGAGAGAGAGAGAGAGAGAGAGAGAGGCACAAGGACTATCGGGGAGAGAGAGAGAGAGAGAGAGAGAGAGAGAGAGAGAGAGAGAGAGAGAGAGAGAGAGAGAGAGAGAGAGAGAGAGGGGGAGGGAGAGACCAGAGGCGGAGGGGGAAGAGAGAGAGAGGGGGCGGGGGACAGAGGGGGAAGAGAGAGAGAGGGGGGAGGTGTCTGAGGGGGCTGCGAGGGGCGGGGTCTGAGGGGACTAAGGGGCTGTGAGGGTGGGGTCTGAGGGGCTGCTGGGGCGGAGAGGGCGGAAGGGCAGCTGGGGGCGGAGGGGAGAGGGGATTGAGGGGCTGCGGGTGGAGGGGTCTGAGGGGCTGCGGGGGCGGGGTCTGAGGGGCTGCTGGGGCGGGGAGGGCGGAGGGGGCAGAGGGGGGTGGAGGGGAGAGGGGGGGGGAGAGAGAGAGAGAGAGAGAGAGAGAGAGAGAGAGAGAGAGAGAGAGAGAGAGAGAGAGAGAGAGAGAGAGAGAGAGAGAGAGAGAGAGAGAGAGAGAGAGAGAGAGAGAGAGAGAGAGAGAGAGAGAGAGAGAGAGAGAGAGAGAGAGAGAGAGAGAGAGAGAGAGAGAGAGAGAGAGAGAGAGAGAGAGAGAGCGGGAGGGGGAGGTGTCTGCAGGGGATGAGGGGGAAGAGAGAGAGAGGGGGGCAAGGGGCGGAGGGGGAAGAGAGAGAGAGGGGGGGAGGTGTCTGAGGGGGCTGCGGGGGGCGGGGTCTGAGGGGATTGTGGGGCTGCGGGGGAGGGGTTTGAGGGGCTGCGGGGGCGGGCTCTGAGGGGATTGAGGGGCTGCAGGGGGGGGGTCTGAGGGGGCTACGGGGGGGCGGTGTCTGAGGGGATTGAGGGGCTGTGGGGGGAGGGGTCAGCGGGGTGGAGGGGCGGGGTCAGCGCGGTGGAGGGGCGGGGTCAGCGGGCTGGAGGGGGTGGGCTGCGGGGTGGGGGGGTGGCTGACTACGGTGTGGGGAGGGTGGTGGGCTACGGGGGAGGGGAGTGGTGGTGGGTTGCAAGGCGGGGGGGAGAGAGAGTGCACGGTGGGTGGAAGAGAGAGAACGGGTGCTACATATGAATTAATAAAAATAATTGTGTTCAAGAAGGGTTATGCATGGTGTGGTAAATAAGAAGAAAATAAATTTACTTCCACGACTTAAAAATAAAAGAAAAATTTTATTAGAAGGGGATTGTGGAAGTAGTCATAGGGGGGACTACTTAGTGTAGTGCATGGGTATCCACAAATTGTTTTTGATGCACGACCTTGTAGGGTGGCCCTATGAATGCAACTTTAGATGAACTTATTGAAAAGCATTGGGAAGATGTAGGTCTTGGGCGATGTGCCCAAGGGTTATTCGATGAAGAGGATGCCTAACAGGTTGGGCATTTTTTCATGATTTTTTCTTTCCTTCTTTTTAAAAACTAGCCCTCATAAGGTGTACATTCCGTAAAATTGGAAAAAAAAATCACCTAATGATGATGATGATGCTTCAATAGCTCCCCCCTCCCTAAATTTTTTCATAGGTTGGAAGGTGGTTTCTATAAGAGTTGATTGCTTGTTTAGTAGTCCTTGAACATCTTGATGGATGTATAAATAGGTACAATGCACTATTCCATATGGGTTCTACAACTTTTTGTGAGGTAAAGAGTCTTGAATTAAGCACAATGGCCATTATCATGTGGTACTTGTTCTCCACATCCGTGAGATCTAGAATAAGAAGATAACACCAAAATAGGAACGTGGTTGACTAATCATTTTGCACAAGTTCTTCTTGTTCACTCTCTTCTTCTTAACTATGTTTTCCAGAATTTTTAACTTCCATGTATGTCTTCTTGAACACAATACGCAATTGGTGGAATGCTTCAATATCGGATACATGAAGACATTGTCATGATGAGGCAAGGAGATGGCTACACACTAAATATGCTAATGTAGGGTGCTTTGACATAGCCCAAATCTCTGAAGATGAGATAAGTATAGATAGCGTGCATCCCCTCTACCAAGTTTCACTATTAGGATCAAGCACTAGCTATAGCAGAGAACTTGTATCGACATGGCCAACCCTAATCCAAATTTCTTGTAACTAGGTTGAACTACCAAAAACTTTCTAAGACCTTCTTGTTATATGGCTCAAAACATGTCTTGGTTCCTCAGTGGAGATGTGTGACTATGACCAACCATGTTGGCCTAATTGTTTACTCTTGGTAAGTATCTAATCAGCATCTATGCTTGGAGATAGCTACTTGATGGTTTTTTGAAAGGAACACGTGAGTACTAAAGCAATGTATACATGTGTTCTTTCCTCACATACAAGGGTGTAACAATTATTTCTCATGCAAGGTCGTGCAATGTGGCCCTATATATGATGTGTACTTTAAGTGCAATGGACTTGAATGGTGCAAGAGACACGTTTTTGAATTTAGGCACATGGTTATCGCATGAAGAGGTTCTTGAATGACTAGCTTCACATACCTTATTTTGTGTATCATCATTCTTGAACCACTAGGTGGCCAATGTTGTAATTTAAAATACGTACATGTATACAAGGGTTTTTGCGCTCTTAAACTTAAGCTTACATTTCACAAGCATGAGGTGCACAATTATGATGATAATCTAAGAAACAATGCTTTCAGCTATTGTGCACATTCTTTGATGGAGAGACTAACCAAGGGATGTGCTACCATTGAAGGAATGAAACATGTCCTCAGAACCCACCTAATATTTGTTGTGGTCTTTGGTGCCACTGATTGATTTGGAATTCACTTCCACTGGAGCCTAGGCTCCGTTTTGCTTTGTTGTTTATTTTTGGACCTAGGAATCTTTATTTTAGTGTACAGGTCAAGGCCTGAACCTGCCTATGTGTGGCTTTGGGCAGAAATTTTTCTTGCAAAGCTTCACCCCATATTTCCCTTGCCTATTTTCTCTCATTCACCATTGATTTTGTTGAGGTGTGGGGTATAGATTTAGACTAAAGTGAAGATTTAGGAACCCTTACTTGATTATATTGAGCACATGAGGCACTAATAGTCTTAGGTATTCAAATCTACTTGAATACAGGTTGTGGATGTTTTTTTTTGGGGACTTTCTTCTTTGAAGTGGCTTTTATGTGAGGCACATCTCTTCTTGCGAATGGGAGGAGGATACTTAGATTGTATTACTAGTTTCTTGGGGACACAAATGTGTGACTGAGAGTGATGTGCGGCCACAAGAGACTTGGGTAACTAGTATTGTCTAGCCATTAAGGCTATGCATTTTCTCGAGTATGTATGTTTCTCCTATACTTGCTTGTGCTTGCATTTGGCTTTAACTTGATTAACAAGTGGCTACTTGAGTATGGTTACAATGTTAGAGAGGCTCAAAATTTTTTGGGGTCTCATTGGATATCAAACTATTAAGTGAAGAGGAAGTGAAAAGAGGTACAATAATATTCTTTCCTTTCCATTTGAGTATCAATTGGTCGTTGTGTAGGATTAGACCTATAGAGTGTCAAATACCAAATCTTATCCCAATACGACCTATTGATAATATCGTCCTCCTCATAGACTAAGAATTATATAGATAATTTCACTTTTACCAAATGCACGGAAAGCTTAACTTCTTGAATGCATGGGGTTTGATATACCCTCTAAGCTTCAATTGTTTCAATTTGGCCTTGAGACTCTATAGAAGAGATAATCTAATAACATTAGCTATTATACTTGTATCAGTAAGAAGTGACCATATTCTTAGGGGTGTTTCCTAATTGAGCAGTTATTCAAGGTCTTTCTTGCAATGACTTTGCATGTGAATGCACTTGACACATATCCATGGCAAAGGGTTGAGGTTACATGAATGACCCCATTAGTAATTCTCTATGCACATTAAAGAACATGTTTTGATCTATGTGTTTTAAAAGAATTCTTTTCTTTAGTATACACTCGAAGGCTTCCTGTTGAACCTTGGCTTTGGTGCTTTGTTCCTCTTGTTGTGACTCTATTCATAACCACTTGCAATCGTCTTAAGATTTTTTGTTGAGTTTTTTTTTATAAAATTAAACTCTACACCCATTGATGTAATTGGGAAAACTATCCCCTTGTAATGTGGCTAATTGAATGGCACTAATAGGTGATATGAAATGTATCACATAAGGGCCATGCCCTCTTTTCTACATCTTCTTAACATGTTGTTTCAATGTGTAAACATGTACTTGATCACCTTGTTGCGGCTTCTTATCTTTGATATGGGCATCAAAATATTTCTTTTTTGGTCATTTTTTGTGAGGAAAAATTCCCACTATAGTCTGAAGGCATGTTTCTTGTAGAGCATCAAGTTTATCTACCTAAGAAAATGACTCATGGCCATTCCACTCATATTCTCTAATGAGTTTGAGAGTTGGTACCTAGAACTCAATAGGTAGAATTACAAGTTGTCCATATACTATGTTAAAAGGGGCATCTCTAATATAGTCTTATACGCCACATGATAAGAGCAAACTACATGGTGCAATTGAATATCCCAGTTTGAACATCTTGAATATAATAACTTTGTCAAAATGGTGCATAGTAATTTAATGGAACTCAGCTTTGTTTGCTTATGGATGATATGGAGCTGATTTTTTAATGAACAAACAAATATTCTTTTAATACAACCTCTATGACTTCATTAACAAAATTAGTACCTCTATCATTGATTATCTCAATTGAGAGGTCAAATCTTATAAACTATTATTTCTTTTCTAAACAATTTCTGTTCCTTTTGGTATTTCTACTGTAAAAGAGTGAATCATCATGATTCTATAAGAGAATCCAAATAATATTGGAAGATGGAAGTATCAATTTTTCCTTTCACATAAGTTCTTTATTTGGGATAATTAAGAACTATTTCTTTACACAATTTTTCCAAGTAAAGGGAAAATAAGAAGAAGATAAACTAGGGGGTTGTAATATACCCTAGATTCTATCGTTTCCTATGCATAAAATGATAAATTTTCAAATGGTAAAAGCTTTTTCTATCTTCTTTGTATGAACAATATGATTGGCTAATGAATTACTCCTTTACACTTCAAAATCCTGATCATATCCGGAGATAATACCTAGTTCAAATATAAACTGGTCCTATTACCAATTGACATAAAAACATCTTTTAGATTATATATGAACAAAGGAATCAGTGAAATGCCAATTGCTAAGATGATTTCTTTTCAAGTTATGAGTGCAACTAAGAATTGACAAGTCAAAATTTCATTATGATGTGAGCAACCATTAGGGAAAAAAGTGAACCGTGCATGGGCCTTGTAAGGATTCCTAATTTTAGAGATTAAGCTTAATCTTGTTCTTTGTTAAGGGGACAAAGTGCATTTAATAGAGCACTTTTTAGTAGGATGAAGTAGGCTTTTTGTAGGCTGAGCTAGGCCCATACTTTTATGCATATGTCAGAAGTTACTTTTTTTAGTCTAGTTTTTATAAAAGACACTTAAAAAACATGCTTTTCAAAATAGCTCCAGAAGTTAAGTGCCACATAATCAAACTCGTAACTTTGGTTGCCTTGAAACATGAATTTTTGAAAAAAAACCTTTTTCTCACTTTTAAACACTAGAAAAAGTCATTTTGACCTATCCACACACCAAAACACACTTTTTTCCTGCAATACAACTACTTTACATGCCATTCCAGCCATCTCTATGCTTCTTTCTATTTTGTGCTTGATTTTAGGAACATCATGGTGCTCACATGTATTATGAACATGAAACCAGCACCAATGCATGCTCCTCATTCAATGAGTGTACATGTTCGTATTCCTACAGAATTTGCAACAAGTTTCTAAATTCTTGTTTAAGCAACAAACATGTGCTTATGATTTTGGAGTCACCAATAGGAAATCACATCAAGACCCAATGATTAAAGATTTTGCAGGCAACTTATAAGATATAATTACTCCTAGGGAGGTACAGATGGTATGTTATGAAGCAGGTGTTAGTACTAGAGCATACACTGCATTGTATAATCTTTTGAAGCAGGCACTACAAAACAAAGGTATTTTGCAAAGTATTTTTCCATGCCCTTACAAGGTATCTCTAAGGAAGAAGATGACCAATGAGGATGTAGCTAATACTCTTGGCAATTGCTTGCATATAGATGATGTTATGTCTGCATCCATTTATCATTCGGCTACATCAAAGAAAGAGTTGAAAAAATCATCTAGGAAGGAATTCATGTACACAAAGTACAACAACATATTTGTCAATTCGGAGAGGCTTCAAAAGGAAATGGTTAAATTTTACGAGTCTACAATTCAAGGTATATCTATTTCTGTGATAATGACATTCATAGTATTTTTATTAACATAAAGTTTGTTATGTGATGTAGATTGTGGTTCCATACTCAAGTTTATATTGAAGTTAGAAGAATTTCAAATCATAAAGGGACGACGTATGGAGAGTCTTAGCGTGACACTCATGAATGAAGCTATGGCCCATGCCATTATTGATGAAAGTGAAAACTCTACCCATCACTTTACAATGTTCAATCCGAGAAAGATATATGGTGGTTAGGTGCTATTGAGGTACCTAAACAATTCAACGATGTTCTTGCATGGATTTTTAGTAGGACCCCATGGATCACAGGGGTGATAACTTCTCAAATTCATGGTGCAAAAATCAATATTGAAGGCCTAGGTGATTTTGAGGTAGAGTGGCACTTGGGTGGAGACTTAAAGACTATCAAATGCATGTTAGGGTGCAAACAAGGTGCATCTGCTCTCTATCCTTGTCCATATTGCACACGAGGTTATAAAACACCAAAGAGAAATGTCACATGATATACTATGGGTAGAGCAATAAAAGAGGGAGCCTCTATTTTTAGAGAGGGGTCTCGTTAAGAAAGGATTCTCGGGTGTGGCTGGGAGGAGAACATATCTTTGTGCGTCGTACGTTCCTAGAGTTGCTCATAGCAGGAAAAGATCATCGATCCGTGATGTAAAATTGGTATCAGAGCTAAGGGGATGATGACCACGCAATTGCGCTCTGCTTCACCAACTATTTGAGGGGCAGATGCTCTATCCAAGCTCCCCACGTGGACTTCATGAAGAAAAGACGTGCGCACTTAGATTACTGCTAGATGTCGTGGACTCAGGATGTATGTGCACGGTGATAGCTTATGGATATAGGCGATTGGAACCAGGTTTATGTATTTTGTATTTTGAATTGTCTATTATCATAACATGAAAAGTTGATGTTCAATGCATTCTAGTTGGATTAAGCATATCTAACTAGTTCCTAAGAAGGAAACATCTAAAGATTGCACTATACTACGCAGTGCTATAATTCTACGAAGCATGGTGAATACATGTTGGTACATGCTTGTACATGTTTTTGCAATAAGCTCAGAGCTTTATGCACAATGTCATAATTCATTAATGGCATTTTATACTTCATATTTTTTCTTCTTTAAAGAGAGAGTTCATTAATACATATTTTAGTGCACGCACGCACATAGACCAAGCTCATATTGCCCTTAATATTGAGGAGATCGCAAATGGGAAATGATATATTCCTTCCTCTATAGTTTCATAAGAACTTTTGAGAGGAGGAAGCGACCATATCGTTATTCTAAGGATGTATTGAATTTGATTTTTTGCTAATCCTCATTTTCAAAGGAAGAAATGAATGGATTTGAATAATCAATGTTGGAGGGAAAGTCAAGTGTGTGGGGAGTAGGAGATGTGTACTCCTATTAAAGTCTAAGATTCCCTCAAAAATATGAGAAGGCCAGGTTTAGGGTATCTCAAAAATACTCTACTTCGATGATTTTACACATAAATTTCAGGGCTTATATTGATAAATAGCCATTTCCAAAAGGGAAAATGAAGCAGGATTTTTCATAGATTTATGGAAAAAACCATGCACACATATAGTATAGTGTATGGAATTTCATATGCAATCAAGAAATTTAAAGATTATCCCAGTATGATGGGAGTTTGAAGCTCCACAAAACTCCCTTCCATCACTGTTGATAAAAAAATTCAGCACGTGAATCTAAGAAATTCCCATTTTGGAAGAGGGATAAAGAGGTGTGGTAGCTATGGATGGATGGGAAAAAGTATATTTACTGAGAGTATGGTGTATGGACTTTATATTGGAGTCATTAGATTCATTAAAATGATAAGTTAAGGAGTAATTTTAGTTCCTCAAAAACCCCCTTCCCGCACCTTTTGGAATGTTAAATATTGCCAAACTCCACTTTTGGGAGTAAGAAAAAAGACCATTTAGGAGGCTTCCCATGGATTAGTACATACATGCATGAGTTATGGTGTATGTATTAGCATGAAGAATGAGAAAATCCAAGAAAAATCCACATTAGGATGGATTAGAAGCTTGCTAAAAAGCTCCCATTTAAGTTTTTACATGAAAGTAAAAATCTTGATTTAGGCCTATTTTGGGGAGCGAATTAGCATGCACGAAGGGAGGATTTGGAAAGCTGAAAATAGACCTAAGCATCTTCATATACCACTCTCTGAGGTTATGGAGAAAATTTTAGGATGTTCTTGATGGAAGAATGCTTTTGGGCACGCCAAAAATCACATTTTCACACTTTTTCTAGCCCCTCCAACAGTTCACTAGTTTAGCATGTCTCACTCGAAGAGCACAAGGTCTACTTTTAGTTTATTAAAAATTTTTTTGGAAACTATGCATTTTTGCAGGTCTGTACAGCTCTGCAAAGTCTGAACAGGTTTTGGCAACTACCTTCCGGGAGCCATATCTTTCAAACCGGGAAGGCGATTTGAGTAATTTCACTTCGAGTTCTTTGCACATGCTACATATTTCAGTTTTTGATTGTTTGAAGTTCTTAAAATGGTTTTTTGAGGACTAAATATGGATTACAAATGCATTTTTGAGTAAATTTTACATTATTCTAGTAATCATGTGGTCATGCTTTATGCTTCGGGAAGTGATCCGATGTTTTCGGACACTTCAAAGCTTATATTAGGATCTGAGGAGGAAGGTGCAGAGGTCCCAAAGCTTATCAAGAAGGATTGGATGCATGCAATTCCAAAACCAAATCATTCAGGGAAGTATGATTTATGTTTTAGACATTTTACTTTATGTTATGGCATGTTTTGTATGTACATGCATAGATTGGATTGCATACATCAAATGTTGATCATTGTTTAAATTCTAAAAGTATGGATCAATAGACGAGAAGTACTCTTTTTGATTGTTTGCAAGAAAGAGGATTGCAGAAACTACATGGCTATGAAACACAGAGAATGGTTGCTAGCATTTTTTTTTATGTTTTGCAGGTTATGGATTCCATATGAGTTTATGGCGTGCATGCCATGGGCCTATCAAGCCCTATGTTGTTGGGTGGCTTGTGTGCCACTAAGCTTATGGTTAAATTTTTTTTGGATTCCATTTCCTGGGGAAATGTTGTCGAAATTTTTCCTACCGCATGGCGTTATATATGCACTTGTCTTTAGGTAAGAATGTTATGGCATGATAACATGCCTTTCTACAAACATCAATAAGACCTAGGCATGCTTGTAAGCATGTATTTGATGGGGTTAGGACCACATAGTAGTTTACATAAGGCAATTTCAGTAGTAACACGATCCCTACACATAATCCTTATGGATTTAGACCATAGGATTGCTAAGGGAAGGAGCTACACCTTCACCATTAGTAATGTGCACGAGCAATCCTATAGGTTTTAGGAAGCTGCATATAGGCACCGAAGATATGTTTATGATAATCTCCAAAGTAGTGAAGATTGATTTATCTTCAAAAGAGTCTCACATGATGATTATGAGACTATGGGGTATCATGATGAATACCCAAAGAGTGACTTGTTTCACTGATACACCTCACTTGAGCAAGTAGTGAAGCATTTCTGCTACACTACTAAGGAAACCAATTAGTTGGGATCACACAGATGGGTTTCATGAGATAGCATCGACTGGTGCTTATGTGATTCAAGTGATGGTTAAGAAGGCCACAGGCATGGCACTAGCTCTATGGTATAGAGCATAGATCCCTTAGTCAAGAATAGTTCGGGTACCCAATACATATATATGTATATCGGGATCTACAAAGAGGTACTTAGACCTAGTCTTTGTACCTAGGAACAAGTTGGTTTGGAACAGAAAGGGATATCCATTGTCACATACTGACTAGAACCAAACTAACTAGTCCGAGGACATGGGACTCACTTGAGTCCACCTACATGATTTTATGATATGGGATTCATAAGAGTCCACCTATATATTCCATTACATATATATGGAATATATATATTCGGTTTAGTGTAGGTATGACACCGTGAATTGGAAGAAGTTTTCACTGGTATGGGACGGTGGAAATCACTTCCCTTTGAGCACTCTTTTTCTATGGCCAGGAAGAAAAGGACTCATCATTCATGTCGTCATGTCTCACTAGATCAGAGGAGAGCTCTTAGTAGACATCTCCTTAGCATTGGGAGTTATCCTTCATAGTTTAGGGAAGACTTATTCTTCCAGTAGAGAATGTGATAGGTGATTTTATCACCATTAGTATCACATACTCATTTTCGGATTTTTAGGAAGGATAATTCCATTAGTTTGATGGGATCTTATAGATCCATGCATAGAGGATGGTTGACAGAGATAGATTTTTCGTATGGATACACGTGTTTATGGTATCATGTCATATCCTTGCTTACCATTTTCATAGAGGGCTTTGACCCTTATTAGGGATTTATTTTCTCCTTTCTTCACTACATACTATTTAATGAGGGATTATGCATTAGTCATGGAAGAGAGGAGCAAATAAATTCATGAGTTTCTCTTTTAAGGAAAGAAGAAACCCTGAGAATCAGCTCAGATGAGAGATCTCACTTTAGCTTAGTGGTCTCACTTTAGCTCCTATTCTTTGAGACAGAAAGAAGGAAAGGAAAACATGATTTCTTCATAAGAGAAGAATAGAGTATGTTTTCCTTTAGACAGAAGGGGTGTTTGGGAAACATCTCTTAGTCTTGATTTCAGAAGGAATTCATTTCTTCTACTTTTCAATGTAATGTTCCTTCACATGGGAGTATGATTCTCTAGTATTTTGGGAGGAAAAAGTATGGAGAGCTTATATATGTGTTCTCAGTTATGGATGAGTAGACCAATTGGATTCAACAGAATCTCTTTCAAAGGGAAAGGGAAAGTGGAATAGATTCCATTACCATAGCTCTTTTCCTTAGAGGAGATTACAGAGAGAGACAGAGAGAGAGAGTTTTACTTTCTCATTTTGGTTGTCTAGATAGTAGTGGCACTATTCTATCAACAAGAGGAAGATCACTTAATCATGATGGTTAGATTGAGTCTCACACGGAGACTCTAGAGAGGAGAAATTATGTTACTCCAGTGATGGCCTTTGACTAGATGAGATGATCTAGTTATTGACATTAGTTAGACTGGGAGTAGAGTTATGACTCTTCTCTTTAGGGCTCATAGGTATATCTAACCTATCAGGGTACCAAAATCTTAGTTGGTGTTACATCATGAGTATGATGAGTAAACATCAGTTAGGAGGATGGGTACTTAGTGATTATCTAAATCCCAAAGGGAATGCTTTCTACATTCATATGGCAAACTACATGGAAGAGAAATTTTAGAGTTTGCACTAGTGCCAATAGATGCTCTTCCAATAGAACTTAGTCCAATGGTAAAGGATGACAAAACACATACTTCTTGGTTGGTGAAATGTAGGGATCGCATGTTACTACCAAGAAAATCTGATATATAAGCTGGATGATGGACTTGCATAGTTCACAAGGTAGTTTAGATTAAACTATTACTTGTGATTACACTCAAGGTTAGCAAAACCTAGAGTGGCATGAAGGCAATCTATCATTTACTCCTAGATGGGTTTGAAGTCACTTTGTATGGGACTTTGTTCTATACTTCCGAGGATTCTATGGTTTATTATCTCCATTATGATACGATCACGCTTATAAGCTTGGCACCTTACACTTCATATTATTACTCCATAAAGGATACATCATTTGGACTTAGGTCATTTTGGTGATGTTATATGTTATGGGAGTGATAATTTGGAAGTTGAGTGTATATGGGAGATAGTAGGCACCACTTAGACAGTTTCCCATCTTTGAGATGATCTCATATGAGACTTCTTAAGGGGAAGGATATGGGGAAACAACACATAGAGATGACCATGTACATTGAGTACATGGGGTTCAGGGGAGTCCGAGCACTTTCTTCTACCACTACGGACATTTCATTTATATTTTCGAGGATGAAAATATTTTTAAGGGGAAGGAAAATGTCACATGATATACTATGAGTAGAACAATAAAAGAGGGAGCCTCTATTTTGAGAGAGGGGTCTCGTTAAGAAAGGATTCTCGGGCGTGGCTGGGAGGAGAACATATCTCTATGTGCCGTACGTTCCTAGAGTTGCTCACAACTGGAAAGATGATCGATCTGTGATGTAAAAAGGAAACAAAATAGCATAGAGGAGTTAAGTGATGATAGAGATGGATCTCCATCTAGTGAATGGGATATACCTTTAATTAGGTGTCCCATGTTAGATACACCTAAAGGATTGGAATCCCATTATTCCATTTCCTTTAGTTAATGTTCACTTTTGCACATTGCATGTCTTCATGAGAATTTTTTATTGACTATTGAAGCTCCATATAGAATATGCATTTTCCATGAAGCCGGTTGATAAATTTGTACAAGCTATAAAAAAATTGGAGGAACTCCTTAATTCAATTGGTTGTCATGGTGGAAACGTAACCCTAGTTGTTAAAAAGGTTGGGGAATCTCAAGACAGTTTACAGCAAGTGTCAATGACAAGGAATAAAGCAAGACATTTTTTTAGAAGAGGTACTAGCACTCAAAATAATCAACATTATGAGTTGTGGAAAGACCTATGCATGATCACAAGGGGCAATGGTTCTCAAGTTGATCTTTGTAATAAGAGAAAGAAGGTTTGGTCATGCTTAGATAAGGTGGTAGGCTTAATGGGTCTTACTAGCTCTAGTGATATTCAATGTCAATTGTTTCAAGAGACATTAGTGGAGTTCACGAAGTGTTTCATTCAATTTTGGGGACAGAGCAATATAACACACTACATTGTAGGTCTATATGATCTTTTAACTTGTTCATTGCACTTACTTTTTTCTAATGTACTTAACAAGTTTTAGCATATTTTATTTGCACATGGAGCATTTTTCATGCATCGATATGGGTCATTGGAGATTTTGAGTACCCAAGGAATGGAGAAGTCACACTACAAAGCGAGAGGTGTGTACTTCAAGAACACGCGACATGGTGGTGGTCCAATACAATCAAACTGTGGAGAAGATGTTTCATTGGTTCTATCAGACTACATTCTCAGGAAAAGTTTTTTGTGCAATGAGTTAAAGAGTCACATTTGGTAAAAGTTGCGAGAAAGATACAACACAACATTGCTAGTGAGAAATGGAAGTCATCATTAGGATCTCTCCATCATGCTCAATGGCGTGCTAAAAGACAACGAGAAGGCTCGGCTTGGAAGTAAAGTGAAATCAATATATCCTATTATGTGTTATATCATAGGATTAATATAATCTTGTTATCAATGTGTTACTATTTGTATTGTTATACTATGTATGCTTCTAAATTGGTTTTTTCCATTCTAGTGTGAATAGATAGTTTTAAAAGAAACTCTATACGTAGAGAGAACTCACTCCATTTCACACTTTTGCAACTCAACAGAATGGCACGCACCAAGAAAACTGCAAGGAAAGACTGCGTGGTCTATCTTAGCCATGCTCAAGGAACTCAATGCCCACCATGGATACAACCCCCCCAGGACCCCGAAGTGGTTCCCACACCATTTCTAGGCCTCACTCACATGATGGCACACCATCTCGGAGCAATCTATCACGAGAAGATGAAGTTTCTAATAAACAAAAGGATTGGTCTTAAGGACACTCAAATTCAGATTCTAATGATGAGCGACCACAGAGGACACCCATCAAGGCAAGACCCAGACAAGTGGCGAGGAGGACGGTTATATGAGAGAGTACTTCCGATGGAGAACCATCAACTAATGAGGAAAGCAACACTCAACCACCATGGAATCAAGTGCACATTCCAATGAGCCATAGGGTAACACATGGAGGCAAAACACTAACACAAGGAAAAGGCCAAATACCAAGGGAGGAGGAAAGGGAGCAAAGTCAACATGCACGTCAACAAGAGAATGTGGCAGATGAAGCTAGACCCTCACATCGAGCATATAGGAGGAAAAAGAATTATCAACCACGGCGTAGACCTCAACAACAACCTAACATACCTCCCAATGCAAGAGCTCCACAAAGACGAGGGAGACACTGTAGAGAATTTGTAGAGATAAGACACTATAAAAAATCAGTTGATCTTCTAATACCATGAAGAGCATTTGCAAGAGTGGTAAAATAAGAACTTTAAAGCTATTGTCAAGGTTTATGAATACAAGGAGCACTTGAGGCACTTCAAGAGGTAGCAGAGGCCTACCTCATCTCCATGCTTGAAGATTCTAACCTATGTGCTATCCATGCCAAGAGAGTAACCATACAACCCAAAGATATTCAGCTAGCAAGAAGAATTCGAGGAAATAACCCATAACCTATGTATCTTGTAGCTTCTACGAAGCATATTTTGCAATGTACTTCCATGATTAATGAACTGTTTTTTCTTCCGTTATTGTCTATTTTTTAATCTCTTTCTCTTCCCAAGCTCTCTACCATAAGTGTTTGAGTATTATTACTTTTGCCTCCATTGGATACTTCTTGGCCTCATTAGCTCTTGTTCTTGACTCGATATGAATGTATTTACCTAGGAAAGTCCTTAAATAGGCTAAAAAATGCAAAAAAACCCTAGCCACAGAAATGCGGGATTTAGGCCTGCAAAAATTTGCAAGCCTGAGTCCTGCATTTCTGTGGATGGGTTTTCTTTTTTGCATTGTTTAGCCTGGTTAAGCACATTCACCACTTTTCATGACTTGGGTAAGGTAAGTTAATGACTTGTTCATGGTAAACTGGGCATAAATAGCATGTAGATACCATAAATAGCACATATTTTCTTTCGCTAATGAATGCATATAACATAAATAGCATTCAATTGTCTTAAAAATGGCAAAAAAGCCCCAGCCACAAAAACGCTGGATTTAGGCCTGCAAAAGTTTTGCAGGCCTAAATCCCGCATTTCCATGGCTGGGGATTTTTTGCCAGTCTTAAGACACTTTGAGCACACATAAGCCATTAGATGCACATAAAGAGGATAAAAATGGTCTTGATTAAATACAAAGTGTGGATAACATTTCATAACTTACAATGGAAAGTTAATGATGGCCATGGTAAAGCTGGCACATATGTAAGCAAACTCATCATATGGACTGCCTAGGTTTTCAATGTGTACTTGCTGCCTTCATTACCCCCTATAGTTTGTCTCCAGATGAGTATAGTTACCATCAAATAGCCTCCAATTAGTGTTAAAAATGGCAAAAAAGACCCAGCCACAGAAACGCGGGATTCAAGATTCCACATTTCTGTGGTTGGAGCTTTTTTGGCATTTATAAGACTATTTGAACATACATATAACATGCACATAGAGAAGATAAAAAAGATCTTGATTAAATACAGAAAGTGGATAACATTTCATAACGTACAATGGAAAATACAACATATGCAAAATACAAATTTTATTTATCCAAAATGTTACATCAGTTCATAGTTGCTTTCAGTTTCTCAACAATTTTCTCTCCATTGGAGAGATTATGGCAACTGATGGGTTCATACGGATCCAGAAATTACATTGGGGTCTTGCATTCCAAGACCCATGGCTTTGGTTCCTCATTGGTGATAAATTTTATTATGGAGATGTAAGAAAGGTACCTAGTACCCATCCTCTTCTTTTTGTTAAGGTGTTTTTATCAAAGGCACTATTTCATCCAACAAATGCCCTACATGGTCAGCAATTTCCATAAACCCTTAAGGCGCTTCATGAAAGCTTCATCACCTTTATGAATGTAGAGCAAAAGGTCACACGAGACCCACTTGCCCTCATAAGGTGGAATATCTATGGAATAGCTCAAGATGTAGAGCTCAAGGAACTCTATGATATCTTGAGCACATAAGAGTTGAGTTGAATTGTCTTGTCGAGATCAGGGACTCTAGAGACAAGGTCATACAAGTGTGTTTGACCTTTGTACTGAGTTGATTCCAAGAACTCATCGAAGAGTTCTGGAGGACGTTTGGATAGGGGTAGTAGAGGTTGAGGCAACCATTGCGTGTAAGGGTAGCGTGATTGGTATGGGGTGCGTGCTCTTGGAGTGATTCTAGCTCTTCTTGGTTACAAAAGTGAGAAATGAGAGAATGAGACTTTCTTTTATAGTAGTTTCAATATTTTCAAGTGAATGGGACCCATTTAAAGCTAGAACTAATACCTAAAAGTAACAGATTCATGCAGAGAACTCTAAAAAAAAAAGGCTCATAAAAAAGATTGAACAGATAATCATTTAAAATAATAAGACATACCACATCTACACAGTAGAGCAAATAAAATTTTTGCAATTCCAAAATTGTAATATATACTGCCGTGGCAAAAATCAAAGATTTGATAATTAGTACATTATATTGAGATTAAAAATTTCTACATCTTTCATTTTTGGCATGTGCTTTACATTGTAGTAGAGGAAGGATTATGAATGGCAAATAGGTTATGTGTAAACTCCAGTATCAAATAGTTCTTGAGCTATGACAATGGAACTTGAGTTCTATCTACACTCCATTCAGAAAGGACTTTAATTTTATCCTCCAATATTGTGACCTACATCAGTAGCTGCTTGTTCAAATATAGGGATGCTAAAGTTAAATCAAAATGTATGGTGAAATTTGGACAAAGTCATTTGACAGAGTCGATAGAAATCTACCCCTTTTGTTGATGATGAGGGCTGATAGTCTCGTTTACTTGAATGAACGTGTGAGTCTGGTTTGTGCCACGTTACAATCAATGTCTGAATACCTGACATACGAAGGAAAAAAGTTCTCCTGACCTGTGGCCGTGATGTGGCGATAGAAAGAAGACCCACGTACACAAAGACATACATATATGCATGCACATGTTACACGCACACACACAACAGAGAGAGACAGAAAAAAGATCAAGCTAAACAAATAAATGTGCGTGATGCTTCGATTATTTTAAATGCAACACTTGCAGGATCGCCAAATGCGCTCGTTTTCAAAGGATTCAAAAGATTTGGTTTGAAGCGAGGTCGAGTTTTGATTGATAAATTTTTGTCGCAAACTCACAAAATCATAGAAAAGAAATATGATTACAAATTCACAATAACAACCCGCTAAAGCAGATATTAGATTCTAGAAATGCAAAGGTTATCCAGAGATTAGCTTGAATGGTGCGGATTTTGGCGCTGTGAATCTATTGCTGTGAGTTAGCTAATGAAGGATCGTACATCTTAAATGTGCGTATAATTGAGTTTAATCTTTTGCTAATTCTACGATCTTTGCCAGATGTTTTCCATTTTCCTTTGAAATATATGATGTTTAGAAATAAATTTAGGTTCAAAAATAAACTACCATATTTGTCGCTGCATGGACTTACGTGGGACTACGAATATGTTTTCGTCTTAAGGCACTCCTGAGATCCAGCTTGGTCGTAGACAATATCAACAGGTAGAACACATGCTTCCCATGAGAAGATATTTGAATGGAGAGGCAAGTGCACTCGACATCCATGGCTCTGTATCCGTTAGTCGAACTCTGTGTGTGTGTGTGTGTGAGAGAGAGAGAGAGACCTTCTCGATGATATTTCTGCAACGACTATATGATCCGTGGGTCGATGAATCGGATGCCATAGCCATTCCTCGGTTGTTACGATACAATGCAAGGATCGAAGCCGAACAGTATTAGCAGAACCTGCACCCACAATTGCTTGCTGTCTATGCTCTAGCACCGTATAGTTCTCCATTCTCAACAACAGCCTCCAGGAGATCTCTTGGCCGTTCACAGACCGTAACCATGAGCCCGTTTGTGCCCATCGGTGAAGTATGTCAGGTGGCAAGCATGATGTTGCAGGGCGTGCGCTCATTGGGCGAGTCCGCGCGTAACCACAAAGAAGCTATCCCAAAGATCGAGCTACTAGAGGCCACGGTTCGCCAGCTGGTAGATCTACAGGGGCGAGAACAAGCACGGCTGCGCGGACGCAAGCATCATGCCGAGCAAGGGGCCGCACTGGAGAGCCTGGAGAATTTGTGCCACCAGCTGGAGCAGCAGGTCGCCAAGGCAAAGAAGATAGCCGCCAAGAAGGGGCTGCGGCTGCGGCTGTATAACCTCCGCGGCGCGTTGTTCGGTGCAAGCGGTCTTTCCAGCGTGGCCACGATGATGGAGACCCTGATAACGTCGTGGATGAAGCTGCAGAATGTTCCAGCAGAGATACGGGAGGCCCTTCAGCGGTCTGCGGGATCATTGCCCGTGTATCTGGAAGTGCAGTCCAACCATGGCTACATGCCGCTTCGTGCGAAGGCACACAAAGTGCGCGACCTCCTGGAGAACAGCGAGAACAAGGTTCTGCTTCTCCACGGCATGTCGGGAATCGGAAAATCAAGCCTCGCCCGTTTTGTGGCTGCTGACGCTTTACAGATGGCGCCCTCGAGCTCGTTCTCGGCCAAGCCTGCTCAATCACTGGCTCCAGTGACGACCCCCTCGAGTATCAGAAGCTCCTTACGGCGAAGCTGTCCTCCATACTTCGGATGCTCGGCTGCAAGAAGGACCAGCTGGAGGGGCTTACGCTCGAGAGCTCCTGGATGCTGTTGCAGGAGGTTCTGGAAGGCAAGAGCTATCTGGTCGTTCTCGACGACGTGTGGGAACTTGATATTACCACTCGGTTCAGCCGTCTGACTGGCAATGACTGCAAGATTCTCGTCACAACTCGCAACGAGTCTGTGTACGCCATCGCTGGCGCAGACAAAGTGGAGATTCGAGAGCCCGACGTGAAGGAAGTAGGGAAGGCCATACTCATGTATCACACCAAGCTCAGCAAGCTGCCCGTGAGTATCTCGCTCATGCGCACTTTGACTATAGCATATAATCACACAGCACCCGCGCACATAAACACACTCAAATCACAAGCACACACGCAAAACAAGACACAAAAACACACAAAACCTTGTGGATTTTTTTTTTTTAATAGTAGAAGAACAAGACGGGATTTGAAACTGGTGTAAGACCCATTACATATCAATCCCCGTTTAAATAGGCAAATCTTTTACCCAACCAAATGAGCGCACATGCATGGAAAATCTTGAGATAAATATACACGTAGGATAAAGCATTGTGAAATACTGCAGCATTTGTTTGGAGCCAGATTCTAAAGTTGCAAAAATTAGCGAGGTATGACAAAATTAGCAACAGAAATAAGCTCTTTTCGATCAGAAATTGATCCAGTTAGCGCTCCAGCGCTAGTTTCGCACAAAAACAGAGAAACATGTAATGCATCTTACGACTTTTATTGTTCTGCGTGAGCGCAGGAGAGCAATGTTAATGACATAAAACAAAGTTTGGATGGAAGCATATCATTGAAATACAAGCGTTCTTCCTCTCAAAATATGTCTATGCAGATCATTCTGTTGTGCGTTATAAAAAGATACTGCATATCGCCATGTTTCATCTCACCTTCGTTAAGGATAATGAGCTATCGACAGCAAAATTAACTTCAATTGGGAACATCTATCTCTGTGGCTGAAAATTATATTGTTTACTCAGAGAACAGGACCTTTGGGATGATCTTCTAAAGCGCTGCGCCTATCATCTGCTTACCATATCAGTGATCGTCGAAGCTCTCAGCGGCGAGACGAGACGAGAGGAGTGGCTGAAGGCTATGGACAATTTGTCAATGTATGCAGCGAAGGCTATCGTTCCAGCCACCTACCAGAGTATTCCCCTTGATAACGCCTCGTGCACAGTTTTTGGCTCCTTCCAGTTCTCCTTGCGAGCCCTTCCTCGTGATGCTCGAGACCTATTCACCTCCTTCGCGCTGATTCTATGGACGGAGCCCATACCTGAGATCTGCCTCGAGAAGCTCTAGGGGGCCCTCAGGCGTCATAGTCTCTTCAGACTCGACGTCGGCAAACTTGTCAAGGGCTCTCTCATTGCGAAACCTCATTCAAAGTTCTGCTACCGGATGCATAGTATGGTTTCGCTATTTCTGAACAGCGAAATCTCTCAAGCACTGTCTATGCTTCAGCTAAGTGAGCTCTCCGCAGACCACCGTCGCTTGAGCTGGGTTGTCGCCGCTGTCTCGCTCTTCCGCTATGGAAAAACCGAGGTGAGAGAAGCCTCCGTTTCCTATATCAGAGCAGCCCTCCGCTCTGGAGTGTATGTCTTCCAAGTCACCGTCTTGCACACTGTCGTTGAGCTCCTCGATTTGGTATGCTCGATTACGGAGGTATCAATAACGTCCGAACTGTCTATGACAACAGACAAGTTCAAGAAGATGCTTGATGAGGAGATCATCAATGTGATTTCATGTGGCGAAGTTCACCCACTTACTCCAATCGCCACCTCCCACTACATAAGCAATCTGTATAGCTCGGAAGATTACAAACGTCGAGCAAATGATCTAATAAATGCAGGTGCTGTGAATGTTCTGAGTTCCATATTGCAGGGTTTCGAATCAGGGAAAGTCACGGAGACCATGTATGAAGCGCTGGGAGTTGTGTACGAGTTAGTGAAGTTCGGAGATGCCAACAGCTCTGAGGTGCTTCTGCGTGACGCGCCAGTGAAAGAGCTCGTTGGATTGTCCTACGTGGGCTTGGCGATGGATACCCTTGAAAGGCTCTGCGAGCTCGGCGGGGCGAGCGTGGTCCAAGAAATATTTGAGGCAGGGCTTTGGGAAAAAGCTGGCTAATGACTGCAGAGACCAGCTCGGGTTGCTGTGGCCAAGAAGAGAGAGGTCCATCATCAAGGATAGGTTCTTGCGGCTGCTCAGCGACCGCTCACAGAATGATGAGGATGAGGAGTGTAGTGTTTCGAAGAGCTTGGAGCAGGATTGCTTTGCTGAAGTTCATGGTAAGCTAGAAAGAGTGTCGGGCGCTCTTGTTAGGGTAGGGAGGAACATAGAACAGACCACTGGAGACGAACAACAAAAGCTGGAAGATCTGGAGCAGGAGGCCATTCTTTCGTTGTCTGTGGCGAAGACGAGTTTCAAGAGTTTAAGAGGAGCTTCGGCGAAGCCATGGGAGGAGATCATGAGGTCTACGGAAATCGCGAGCAATGTGCTGAAACTTGTGTGCGCTCCCTCGACGCCGACAGAACTCCGACATTTGGTAGTGGATTGTCTATGTGAGATCAATCACCATCCTTCCTCGACCAGCATCCTCATGGAAATCCTCACGTCTGAGGCCCTCGATGAATTTCTTCGCTGTATCGCCTACCTGCAAGTAGAAGAGGAGGTGTGGTGCCGGCTATTCGAGGTCCTGGAGTTCCTTCTCAACAACAGCGCCCGGCAAGATGAGATAATCGAGAAGGGCATCATCGAGTTGATGTTCAAGATAATCTTGTCGCGCCTCGCTGATTCACACGGGATTTCACAACTATTTTGGATAGTCAAATTTTACTCTTCATTGAGTAAGGAAGGGGGTATTATGCACGAGCTGCGCCCCAAGTTGCAGGAGAAGGTGCTCTTCTACATCGTCTTCTCCCCTCTGCATGTCAAGAGAAGAACAAGCGCCTGGATTGAGCTCCTACTCGAATCGGGGGTTGTATAGGCCCTCGCCACACTGCCCACCATCAGCAATAACATTAATCTGCCTGTGCTTCCTTTCTGGTTCCCGTGCAAGTTTGGTACGTGCATAGCTAAAACAAATCGTCTACAGACCTCAGAGCAAACTAAACTAGCAGCTGATTTTATGAGGAGGATCCAAGCAGCTCTTCCACAAATATGCAGCGGAGAGTTTGATGAAGATATTAAGTCCATTGAAGCTTTATTCAAGCCGTAAAATAAGCATCTACTCCAATTCATTGGCACCTTCAGAGTTGTACCGAACATCTCCGTAGAAATTTGACATGTCATGATACATCATTCCAGGATAACATGTCCCTCACAAGTGCTACCACGAGCAGGGGTTGAGCCCTCGCCCCGCCTCAAGAGGCGAGAGGCCCAACCACCACGACAGCGGCCTGGATAGCTTTCTGCCATATATGAATCATGTCATAACATAAAATTAATTGCACAATATTCCAGATAGCATGCGAATAATTTTTTCAGATAAAATTAGTTGCGCAACATTCCAGATTGCTCTCTTCGATCTGGGAACGGGGAATTTTTCACGTGCGACATGGATGTGTCTTAGCTCCGAGCCGCAGAAGAAGGTTCGCAATGGATGCAGAATCACAATTTACTTTGTTGTCAACTTGTGAATCCTACTCTTTTTAGGTTGTCTTCTTGCCTTCATGCTAAGCCTGCGGGATAAACATCCAAAGGGCTGTTGTTCTAGGTGGAACAATGAGAAAACACAGTTCTGCTATTTATCTGTTCACACAAGAAAGTGAAACCGAGGAAATAGAATTTTGTGCTGAACAAACATCAATTGTATTGTGATTAAAAATGCAATATGTTTTTTGTTGTACGGGATACTTGAAAGCACTTTTGTGATTGAAAAAGAATATTTAGTCCAAGCCTTCATAGGCTAGTGGTTGATGCTTTGAATTTTTAGGAGGAAGTCTTGAGTTCAAATCTTGGCTGGACATATTCATGAGTTCTCAAAGATGGATGTCCATGAAGTTCCCCAAGATGGGTGCCTCTACCTTACGAGGTCGGGGGTGTGTGTCTTTCCAATTCATTGTACTCTCAAAAACAAAAGCAATAGTTATCATTGACTCATCGAAAAGTGCCGCTAAGGGCAAAGGAGGAGATTCGGTACAATCTTTATCAGTTTGTCTCGTGAGGTGGTACTAAGCCCCAGTTCACACAGGCCCTGCAAAGTTTAGAGCTCTTTTGGCCATATTTTGAGTGGAACAATGCAAACAATAGTGTTGCCACCTCTTATGTGTTCAAATAAGAGAATGGAACTATAATTGTAAAAAATGGTGGTACCGCCCTCTTTGAACACTATGTGCAATATATATAATAGAACACTATGTGCAACATATATAATAGGGAACTATCAATACATATCACTACTCGATATTGAAAAATGAACAAAATATTCATTTTTTGAATGATGTGGAGCCTAGTACATGGAAGGGGCGAAGGGGAGAGGCCGGAACATTATTTCCGTTTTTGTAGCATGACATGTAGAGATTTCCGCTAGCTCCCTCTACCCTCAGTGAACACCAGGTGACATATGTAAATAACTAATTGGATATTGATGGTCTTCAGTCTTTGTCGCTGCCCATTGTGAACTCCGCCCACCAGGTGACATATGTAAATAACTAATTGGATATTGATGGTCTTCAGTCTTTGTCGCTGCCCATTGTGAACTCCGCCTAACAAGCTTGGTGTTCCACCACCATGTCTGAATGCCTACATGCACATAGTTTTTTTATTGAAGCAAAGAGCCTACACAATTGTGTTGTCAATGGTCACCCTCCGTGAATTCAGGCTATGATATTGTGGTTGGCATTCTCAAAATTAAAAACATAAATATTTTTATTTCACCATGTAAAGTATAAAAATTTTAGAGATAATTCACAACCACATAAAAATATCTTTTTTTTAGAGACAACAAGAAAAGATGGTACATTAATGAATGGTGTTACATATGGTGCACGGGCAGATCCCACCTTACAAATCAAGAGGGTAGACATATTACAATGAGAAAACCATCAAGAACCTCTCTTTTGAGTACATATGGAGAACGATCTCTCCCCATTTCTTATAATGGGTAACATACAGAGTGTTACATAGGGGCATATTCTCACAGGGAGCAAGTCTCATGGTATGGAGACAGTGTATTCCAGACTTATACAAGCATTTCTAAGAGAATATAGAAGATCCTTCTTGCCTGCATTATAATATGACCTCTCTATATATGCCACAAGGAAATATCCAAATGTTTATAGCTCCCAAGGATGATCTCCTGATAGCCGAGTGAACCCAGGTTATAACTTGATATAAACTATTGCACGGGCTGCCAAAATCCCTTGGCATGAAGACAATTAGCAAAAAGGTAGCTAAAATCCTCCAACCTGCCACAATACGAACAAATCCCGTCATTAATTTTGACCAAACTTAACTTATTGCCTATCCATAGGCCATTGTGGAGTACGAGCCACTAGGGATATGAGTGTTTGATGTTGAAAGGGAATGCCTAAACACTTTTAAACTTGTATCTCCATTTTTCATTGGACCAATTCAACTTCCATCTCTAGTTCAGATTAGCAGCAACCTTGGTCACAGAACCTTTGTTCTTTTTGAATTTGAGTAGCATATCCTTTGCAATGTCTTCTAGTTTTGGGTTCTTGTTGCAGCATGTATCCATTCATCTTTTCAAAATATTTTATTGGTTGCACAAGGCCTGTTGGCTGGGATAAGAAAAGTTAGTCAAGGGATAGAAGTAATCATCAGGCTTAAGCTCACCTCCATTAATAAAATCCTCCCAAGTTTTGAACCCTCTTTAAAACATCTATGTTCCCTAATGGACAGGGAATTTCCATTCTAGAGGGAAAGGCACCCATGCCAAGGGGATTCTTGAAGAAAAAACAAAATTTTGTTAGAAAAATCAACTTTGGGGGTACAACATTGTTTAACCTGCATCCAAGTATTCTAGAATGTGTAAGTAAACATACTTCCAATAGGAACAGACACTTTAGGGGAGACCCATAAGGAATTATTCTACCATGACTTACAACTTTTGACATGAAATAAGTGAATGTTCCTTGTCCGCAAAAAAGATCAGATGTTAGAGCTAGTTAGAGACCTGTAAATCCATTAAAAAAAAAACATATTGGCAACCATTTTAGAATGACATAATATTCCCCAACCCCCCTTAGACTTAGGCAAGCAACAAATGGACCAAGCATCCTTAGTATTCTTATTGACTTGGGAGTTTCCTCCCCATAAAAACCTCTTGGAAAGAGTAATAGCTTGATTCACTTGCTTTTCTGAGGGCTCCAAACAAGACAAAAAATAGGTGAGAATGGTGCACACATAATGATTCAAGAAAAAGGTTCGAGGAGCCAATGAGGACTGAGAATGATACCAAGCAAAGAGTTAACCTTTAAATCTTTCTAGGACTGAATCCCACCTTTCCTAAAAGGAAATGTTAAAACCCATAGGAATACCTAATAATCTAAAAATTTCACCATCTTTATTAAGATCAAAATACAACTAAGTAACACAATCAGGAATAATGCTATTGGAGGCTTTAAAACCTATTTTCCTGTGGTTAACCCTAGATCCATTAGCAACTCAAAAAATATGCAAACAATCCAAAAAAATAGAAGTATACAAATCATCAACATTGGTCATCATGTTAGTGTCATCAGCAAATTACATCTAGAGGCCAAGTTGGTTAGGAGAATTAGGGATAATGATTCCCTTGATGTCCCCCCTAGACATAGCATCTCTCATGAGCCATCCAAGAGCATCACTAGCCATAGAAAATAGGAGGGGGAGCAAGGGGACATCCTTGCCTTATAGATCTACAAAGTTTTTCAGGGCTCAAACATGACACCATTCATAACAATCCTAGAATAGGCATTGCCAAACAAGGTGCTAATCAACTTGATGAGCTTTATTCCAAAACCAACATCATGAAAGGTAGGATAAATATCTTCAGATTCCTAAATATATTGCAACATAGAACACCTCAGCCATGAAGAGGTCATCACTACTATTTTGGTTCGAAAGGATCAATACCATATTCCCGCTATCAGAACTTTGCTTCAACAAATTTTGGAGAATAGCGTTCATGATCAAAATTTCATAGGTCTACAAATAACGTTCCACTCCTCTATCATAATTGCATTCTTGCATACATTTGTGATAGACTAAAAGAGGATTATGGTGGACACTATAATTTCTCTATTATAATGTCATTCATACATAGATTTGTGAAGAGTCTAGGAGAGAACTATGATTCTCACTACATATTTGTTGACATGACTACTTCTTGCATACATTTGTAACAATCGAAAGAATTCGATGATCAACACTCCTACTTCCCTAACTAAAGATTACTACTAGACACATTGGGGAACCGAGTAAACCAAACTACAATTGATATTGTGGTGAACATTTGGACTAAACTTTGCATTCGATCCTCAACCTTAACTCCAATCGGCATAAATTTCTAGTTTATGAACTAAGTAACATCATCATGTCTATAGCATTGCAACATCACGACTATGTCAGTAACCAAACTATGAAGAAAGTGAATATGTTGTGCTTAACTTAAGAACTACATACAAAATGAATCAATGTATGAGAAACCAAACTTCTATTACCAAAAATTACAAAAGGAAATACATTATGTCGGTCATTAGAGTACAAACAAAAATTTGGGGTATTTCGAATCTGGTATTCTTCCCTAGGCAACCCAAAAATCCTCTTCTAGACTTCTTCTACATCTTGAGTTAAAGTGAATTGTAGTATTCTTTCATTATCCTCTTAAGCTTCCTATTTTGCACTTTATAGCCAATCTCCACTTCCATCAACATGCAATGTTATCATCTTCAGTATTGATCTCATACTCTGTGATGTGTAATCTAGGTATCTATCTATACTTGTGCTAGTTTAAATTGTTGGACCATCAAGCTTACACTATGCTTGAGGTGGATTTGATCTACATCAAAAAGCTATCGCTTGGATTACGTCAAAACAATACCTGTTGGAGAGTTCTATTACCTATGCTCATTTATTGTATTTTTTTAAAAGACTTTTCATGGATCTTTTAGCATTGTAAAAGCCTAGAGCTTTACATATGTAAAAGGATAAAGAGAGGAATAGGATCATTACCCTCTCCTTTTCAGTATGACCTCTCTTCCCCCCACATTACCCTCTCCCGTTCGGAGAGGAATAGGATCATCCGTCAGGACCTACTACAGATACATGTGAGGGAGACATGGATAGCACCACGGGAGCCTCTTCCCACAAAGAGGCAACACTACAAAGAGAACTT
>CM035410.1:185663084-185710584 GCA_020310875.1 Ceratopteris richardii | reverse complement strand
AATGAACGTTCATAATTCAGAAACACTTCAAAAGTTTAAAATAAGTTCACCAGAAGTTTACTAATTTAAGCCCCATGCCAAATAACAAAACAAGTGAGTTTACCTGCACAAGGTTTCTTTGCCCATCCCTACAAAATTTAGGACCCCATATGGGACTACCCTACAGCATTTTTGTTCTCTTGGCAACAGTCAGTCATCATATCATGGCAACAAGAATAATAAATGTGTAGTCATCCTTATATCAACTTTTTGAGAAGATTTCAGGGGATTTGCTAGGGTTTTCCTCAGCCTTGGAATTCATCACGATGATTTATAAGCAATTTGTTGAAATGTGACATGCACTAAAGAACATATGGATGAAATAAGTACATCCATAGTAATCTTGTCTAATTTTTGCTAGAAAGATTTCCATTACAACCTATCCATATTTGTTTTCTTTTCTTTAAGAATTAGCATATTACAAAATGACCAGCACAAAAAGAAAACAAGTGAAGGGAAATGGATCACTTACCGCTGAGAGAGCATTATTTTGAATTACCTGCTCCCCTTGCAACTGATGCTTCTCCTACCTACTAGTATGAAGTTGGCCACCCCCTTCCCCTGTCCTTAGCCACTCTCTCAGTTAAACTGATTTCCTACTTCCCTCTTTAGATCTTACACTCCTGATAAAATCTTCACACATCTTCCTAGTTGTTGATCTGCCATCCCAGATTATGGGCCCTGTAAGAGATATGTCACAGACTCTTCATGACTCCAAGAGTTGTTTAAGCCTTCC
Organism: Ceratopteris richardii; assembly: GCA_020310875.1. NCBI lineage: Eukaryota > Viridiplantae > Streptophyta > Polypodiopsida > Polypodiales > Pteridaceae > Ceratopteris > Ceratopteris richardii. The sequence goes on along the minus strand of CM035410.1, from coordinate 185,709,809 downwards.
TTTACCATCTACTACTCCTGTATACTCGCTTGATTTGCACAAAAGAATAAAAGTTTATTTATAAATTTTTTGCAACACTTAGAATACAAAACAAACAACTTTTAAGAAAGTTTAAGTTCTCTTCCAGCCCCTCTACAGGATCCAATTCTACTCATTTCGAGACAATTATTTTTATCAAAAGTGGATTGAAAGAGCATAGTTTCCCTATAAGACCCACCAGATTGGAAGTTCGTATTTATATTTTTGTCAAAATGATGCTCTAGGAAATCTCTTTCAAATGCGCAGTAGATAGACAAAAAGTTTTATCCCATGATTCTAAGCAAGAAAGTTTACAAGGAACACAATTCTGTTCAGATAAAACCAGAATCAAAAGAAGGGTATGCTGATACCCAAGTTCTTCATCTGTCAAGAGAGAAAGCTTTATATCATTGAACTTCTAATAGCTCTAAGAATCCATCTAGAAAAAGGATAAGAAATTGAAAAGGGCACCAAAAATTCACGGTGCAACTTTGTAGAAAGTCCTAGGATGAAACTGCCAAAAATGCCTTTATTTGTAAATAGTAGAATAAGTTGCAAAATTTGAAAATGTACAAACACTCCCTAGAGGGGAGGTAGAACGGTTTAGATCATATAACATTATCACTATTGATCAACCTGTTTGAAATAATACAGAAATATACATCTGAGTACAGACGGATTATTATAAATTTTGCTCAAGTGTGATACCACATATCCAAGTAATGAGAGAGTCATGGAATCTACTTCTGCCACCACCATCTTCACTGTCAGTCAGAGTGCATTGGCACTTGCGAGGAACCCTCTGTTCCATGCTCACACAAAGCACATTGAGGTGCATTATCATTATTTCAAGGAGAGTTCCGACTCCCAAGGTTCTGTGTTGGAGAGATCATTTTGGCATATGTGCCCACACAAGATAACGTTGCAGACCTTTTCACAAAGGGTGTTCCTAGGGGGAAGTTTGAAGATTTCCACAAAGCTTTGGGCTTACTTCCTTTTGTGGATTGATCTCTTTCCACACAGCTTGGCATTTCCTTATACATGAGTGCCTTGTTCACCGCATCACTCCCAAGGGGGATTTGTTGATATATTTCAGTAGTGATGTGGGAACACACTTAGGACCACTGGGGCACTTTTTTCCCTCTTTAGGGGTTTTTTTCCCACGGCTAGAATATATGCCTATAACCCTAACGGGTCACTTGTTTTTGTATATTCACTTGGTAATTCATTCAGTGTGGTGTTGTGCTCCAAGCTTCTTCTTCTTCCTTGTGTTGCTCATGTGCTTCCACAAACCTCAAACTCCCAACATTCCATACCCTAGAGACACGCATGGGCTACGTCTCGAAAGGGATCTTCTTACCTAGCACTTTCATAACATCAAGATTTATACCTAAATGCATAGATTAGGAGGTGGGTATATTCAGGTCTTTTAACTCCATTAGATGGGCCATCGCGGTTACTCATGGCCAGATGGGGTCATAGTTATGTACAGACTCGTATGGAAAAAATACCGTATGTAAGAAAACATATGTGTATGGTTGAGGTATGAAATTTTTCATACCTCTAATTTTTTTCTCTCTCTCATCAATTCCAACCGAGGATAAATCTATACCAAGTTCATATTGTTCAGATGCAAATTCACTCTCACATATTCTCTTCTATCATACCCACACATAGTAGCCAACAAAATTCTTATCTTTAATATTATATTATTGTATATAGGGGATTTCAAATATTCAGCATTTTGTGTGCTAGACGTATGAGATTTTTGAAGAAATTCCATACTTTTTTCATACTTTCATACCCGTATGCATTTGTCTTATGGTTCGTATATGGAAAAACTATGGGTAGGGTCCTTTGCCCAAGATTTGAGCATACCCAAGGTGTGGTCGAGATGAATCACATGAGTACACTCACTTTCCTCTTTGATTAGGAAGTGGAAGGATGAGACCCTGGATGCATATTCACGGGGATTCTAAGGATCTTGGGCATTGACCCAAATCCTCGAGGATCTATTAGATCATATAAATGCTCAGATAGAGTGGGGATGCCGGAAGGAGTACTTCTTTGAAGTGCTCTACAGACCCACTAGGTGTGACTCGAGACATGAGAGAGATTGATTAGGGCACCTTGCAATCCAAGGAAATCCTTGGAGAGTATTTTTCCTACCAATGAGCTTAGGTACAAAGACAAGTCCTTCCAAACATGTTCTGTTTTCATACCTCTGTGTGTGACGGTTTAGGTTTCTCTCTCAAAGGTCATTGTACATGATCAGGGATACAAGCTTACGGATTGGTGGATAACTATTGAGGTGGTATGAATACCAGCCTCCACATCCATAGGCATTACATTCTGAGAGGATTACCATCACGTGGGTAATAGGCCATATTTTGTGATCAGACCACCTAGAGTGGGACCTCTGCACATGTTTTTGTTGTATATACTATGTGGAAGGCATTAGAGGATGCTTGCCATGAGAGACAGGATATTGGGTGCCTCTGTATCACTGATGGAGATTGTCATGTGAGAGAGGATTTTGTTCCTCCATGACCACCGACGAGATCTACCATGTGATAGAGGACTCATTCCTTGGGTTGAGCCACCCATGAAGTCTACATTGTGACGACTATGGTCTTGAAACATGCAGAGGTACTTGTCTCGAGGTTGAGGAATTTATTCCTCAATAGATCACTGGGAAGAAATGCATCCAGAGCATTCATGGATTTTTGTTTGATTGCCAGAGCATTCATGGATTTTACTTCATTCTTCTTGTTCATTTTTTTTCCACTTATGAGACCACGCTTTGGTCCTTGTTTTTTCATGATGTGGATGAATTCTACCAAAGGGAATAGTGGGCAACCGCTGGTAGGTGGGCTCATGATAGGTATTGCAAACAAAGCATGTGTTGATTATTCTCCATGTTACGACATCCTTAGGGATAGAGGACTAGGAACAGCAGAGTGGTGTTATGGAATGACTTGATCATTCACGTGGTGATGAGCACCTTTAGGGTGAACCATGTTTATGGCATGACCATCAGAAACTCTGTTTGACTATTGGCACCTTCATTTTCTTGATGAAGGACGCCAAGATAGCAGACATGGTTCTATTCCATATGTGGTGGACATAGGAGTTCATCATTGTTTTTTGACACTAGAGAGGCATGTGATCTATTTTCTATAGTGAACCATGAACTTTCTGTTGACGCACGCCTTGGGCCAGGGAGATATGTGCATGGGATACTAGAGTTTGGGTGATTCTAGCTATTGCACAAGCATGGGAGGGGTTCCATAGAGATCTCGACTATGTGTCTTTCCCTCGGAGGGGACTACTATAAGATTGTCATGTTTGGGATCAGGCAATAAGTGCATGACAGTTTAATGACCTGATAGTCATGGGTCCCAAGCACCTATATGATTGGTCACAATGAGAGAAAGATGGTCGGAAGGCATTCCAATATTACTGGATTGCTTCACGAATAGGGAAAGGTAGGCAAAGACTAGGATGGGGATATATCGATATTCATCAATGCAGGATGTATTTGTTCATCAGTGCGGATGTATTCGTTCATCAGTGCGGATGTATTTGTTCATCAGTGCGGATGTATTTGTTCATGAGTGCAGATGTATTTGTTCATGAGTGCAGATGTATTTGTTCATCAATGCAGATGTATTTGTTCATTAGCACAGATGTATTTGTTCATCCGTACAGATGTATTTGTTCATCGGTGAAGGATGTGAGACCGTTTGTAGGAAGTGTCCATTAGGATGCACATGGCATGATGCTAGCATGGGCTAAGCACAAGGTACATGTGTATATTCAAGATACCCCGTATGTGGTATTTGTAGAGATACATGTATTGCCATGCTAGTATAGATTGAGCTCGCAATACATGGATAGGTTAGAGACCATTGTCTTGAGGTATCCATCGGGATGCATGTGGTGCAATATCTGTGATGGTTGAGCATACAGCACATGCAATGCCTCATGTCCAGAGTCTCGACAATGGACAACTAGCACCACTATGCACTCTATCATGAGATAGACTTTTGACCTTGTATAGGTCACGATGCCATTGCGGTCATCACGAGATGAGTCTAGTTATGGCAAGGGTCCTAGTTATAGTTCTATCGTTTGAAGTAGTGGGCTTTGCTCACCTTCTTGTGGAACTGTTATGTCCATTATATGATGTGCCCAAAAGGGAGTTGTTAGTGAATTTCTTGGCACTCGGTTCCCATTAGACACTTGTTAGTTATGCCTGAAGGGGGTTGTGTTGTTTGCCCAAAAGGGAGTTGTGTTGCCTTCCCGAAAGGAAGTTTCTAGTATTTCAACGACTCTTGGCATTTGCTTTCCTTTGGGACCATCGTTTATACTTATCCGGAAATCATTTAAATTGAAGGATCAACCCTAGACCGTGGATAATATGTTGGTGGTGTGATGATCATGCGTCCTATGGCATCGCCTCATCATTGATGGTATAGCCATCAGGGATACCTATGTAGAGATGACCGTCATGGAGTCGGATATATTATACAGGATGTTGCCCACGATGGCAGCCCTCTTGGCCCCTGAGTTGTGATGGTAGCCCCTTGGGTTTTTTACCCAAGAGTTGTTGCCCACAAAGGTATGCTCCATCGTTATGTCTATAGATGGTATGGTTTCACCTAGCATATACCTCTTGTTTGGAGTCCGACGGGGTGAGTGACTTTCCCCGCTCGTATGCTCATGATAGTACTCAACATTGGCTGATGTATAGCCCATTGATGTTCATATTTAATCATGAGCTAATCTCTTTCTCAACCACGAGACCTAGAGGCATGGATCCTTAGTCTATAGCATAGACTCCTTCCCGGAGTAAGGAATTGTTACAAAGGGAGGAGGAGAACATGACAAAGTCAGCCTTGAATTATGTTGTGTTTTGGTGGGGCAAGAGGGTGTACCTTAGGGTAACCCTAGATTCTGAGATAATTCAAATTGACAAGTGAATGATGTTATCTTCTCGATGGTGATCTATATTTGATCACTAACCATGTATCTTACAAGTCGAATCTATCTTGAGGAATCAACGACATCCTGGTTCCGTGATAGTCAATAAGTTGATGATTGCGACAAGTATCTTGGTCCCACAACAATTTCCCCTTTGGCAGCTTGGGTAGGTATCTTTGTTCCATGACAGTTGCCTTGTCTCTCAACTCGGACAGGATGCTTTATGTGATACTTCTGGAGAAGATCTTAGCTTGGAAGATATTATCCACATGTTCCACCAGAACCCGGCTTGGTTTAGGAACAAAGGGAGAGGAAGTCTCGAGGGACTTTTTATCTTGAGTATCTAATTAGTGGAGGCATTGACCTAAGTCTGTTTTGACTTGGGAGTCGGTTAGGTTGTCGACAGATTGGACTCTTCGTTTTCACCAAGAAATTGTTAAGGCCAACAATTAGAAATAAGGGGGGAGAGTTACGTCATGAAAACTCAAGGACATCCGGATGGGCACATGTACTTAATGTCCGGCCAAATATGAACTATCTGCCCACTGTGAATTAGGCTATCTCTTGATTTGAGCCTATAATTAGGACCCATGGGCTCATTTGTGAGACATTCCTCGCGTGAGGCACTTGGACTCTTGGCCCTTTAGAAGAGCCTCGTCACCGGTACTAGTGGGGGCTGGTGGTATGGGACTCCAATCCCTTGAAGGTGGCTGCACACTCCAGGCTTGCGGCTGAGCCTGTATTGGCTCTACGGCAGGGAGGTGAGACTGATGTCCTCCCTTTTATTATTTGTGAATATGGTTTGTGTTTTGTCTTGTACAACAAGGAGGATCCTGGAGGTTATAACAACAATGCATTAACTATGTTATCTCTAGCTCAAAACTGGTATGATATGCTCATAAGCAGGATACTAATGTGCATTATCATTATGCAAGGAAAAGCTCACTATAAGAGAGATAAAATTTGACTTTGTGTTACATATAATAATCTAGTGAACCTTGTCATAAAAGTTATCCATCACAAGAGGTTTAAACAACTTCTACAAAGCTTTGGGCTAGATCCCTTATACGAATTTGTTCAAAGTCATGTGCACATACCTTGGAACTTCCCTATACATCAATGCTAACTCTATTTCTCCATATCAATCCCAAGTGACATTCATCGATATCATTTGGTAGTGATGCATGTGAACACGTTAGGACTATTGAGACCCTTTTTTTCCTTGGTAAAAGTTCTCTCCCTTATCTTGTACATATGCCCTACAACCTTGAAGACCTCTTATATATGTACATTTTGAAACAATACACGTTCCTATTGAGATCCTTTTGAATCCATGTACTTTGTGGCATGTGTGCATGTTTACAATCCTATTCGCACATTTGATAATGCATTATGATATTGCACCCACAATGGACGTCAACAAACCAAAATAAGCTGAATGCAAGACATAACCATCTCTCATGTAGCCTATAGATTGTAAAAGGAGCCACTAACTCACACATCAGCCAATGAAAAGCTTGCATGCAATTCATATTTCTCATGAGGAGCATAGAGCTCTCCAAACCATTGCCAAATGGGAGAGATTCATAAACAATGATAAATGTTCCCAAATTGTGGATGCAAGACGAACACAAGAAGAATACCCTAACCTTGCTGGCCAAATATCTTCTCGCTCAAATCAAAAGAATACTAGTCGCAAGGCTCAACAGCAAAACTTATAGCTTCAGCTCTGGCACTATCCTATCATACAGTCGATGAGGAAGTAGAAGCTGTTGAAAGAGAATGGAAGAGCCCTCTATTAATCCTGTACCTACAGTCAATCAACAAACAAGTACCGCATCCATGCATTTTCTTAAGAAGGGGAGGGGATGCCAGTCAAAAATGAGCTGCACCGAAACCTTATATTTTTTTCTTCTCTAGTGAAGGATTGTCATCTGGAACCGAGTTCGCTGCCTTCACTCAATGGACTCAGACTCGATAAACATAAGAGCACGCACAAACGCACAAGTTTTGTTTCCTTTACAGGTATGAAGCCTTCAATCAAGTTAAGCTTTATGTTAAAAACTAAGAAACCTTACCATCATCGTCAGGAACTTGGACATGCAGAATGAGAAGCTCGAAATTTGATCCAAGATGAGGATGTATAAGTTTCTCAAGAACCCAATGAAACGCGCCCAAGCTGCTGATGGACGGGCAGGGATATCCTTTGATGGAAGACTGGTTGACAGCCAAGAGAATGCGAGTGGGCGACTTGGAACCGCCATTTTCATTCCCTCCTGCGTTAGGACACCTTTCATTTTCCGCCATGGCCAGTCGTGAAGGCAGCGAGGACGTCTCCTGCTGTTCTCGAGTCGCTCTCCCTTACAAACTGCTGTTCACTATCTCTAGCTGATTTTTCCTTGAGTGTGTCAGCTCTCAAGGTTCCAACGAGTCAAGGTCCAGGGACCTGTTGTAACTCGAGCCTTCAAAGGCGTCTCGACATACATTATTTCACTTGTCTTCAGAAGACATGTACGCGCCACCCATGATCCATGTACATGGCCCTAAATTTGGGGCTGAACATTGGGCATCACAAAAATCCAGAGGATGCCCTGGATTCAAAAGTGGGCATCCTTTTACTTTCATAGTGTGAGGTTACATTGAATAATGCTACAACCTATCTCCAAAACAAAATTTTTTCCAACAAACATATCAGACTATTACAATTTTATATATCTTTGCTCCGAAAGCAACATTCGAAATACCGCACTGAAAACTTTTCAGTAGAACTGCAATAAGAATCCTACTCGTTGCTTTTGAGAAATGCACTTAACAACATAAAAATGCAGAAAAGCTTGCAGTAGAGCTGCAATAAAAATCATGCTACTTGCTTTTGAAAAATGCAGTTAACTTAAAATTGCAGTAGCAGAAATAGCCTGGGAGTATAATTTTTAAGGTTACTATGCATACATTGGAATAGTTAGTCATCTAACACAGATGTTATAGATATGTTCTCTAAGCAATTTGGATCAATAAGCTCACTATAATCTGCATACAATACCTCCAAATTCCAACGCAAAAGAACTAGTACACTAGACATCCACGACAGTTCCATTATCCATAAATGTGTGCAAAAACTCGAATGCAATGATGTAAAGTTGTGGTAAGCAATGAACATATGCAATCAAGTTTCCTACCTGATGTGGTATAAGCCATAGAATGTGATGTAATGTGTGGTATAAGCCATAGAATGTGATGTAATGTTCCTCTGGATCTCTGTAAATTATAACATCATATGATTGTTTGTACCTTTTACTTGAGATTTGAAAGACCTCATGCTGTAGCTACTTCAAATCTATCTTGTGTGCAGAATACGAAAATGAAAACTCTTTGGGCAATGATAAGTTCAATTCACAAAAACCTGAAAACGAGTAAAGCTTAGACTATCACAGATGTGTCACATCAGACATAATTCACTGAGTAGTTTTTCGATTCCAAAATCCAAACCTTCAAAGTTTATCGTGTTCTAAAATATCTGCTCTCTCTCTAATGTTCTGCCACACTGCATCGGTAGAGTAGCCATTGCATATTCAGCTCTGCCGCATATATACATTGCTCAGTCTTGACTCGTGAGGGGTGACGAATCCTCAATGGTCAGTTGTCAGTGACTATGCAGCCGCTAAAACAACGTTGAGGACGACATTCTGTAGCCTAAAGGCTGATATTGTAAGCTATACTAAAAGGTTGCACACAGATTACGAAGTTCAAACAGAGTACATTCACAAACTGAAACTGACTCGACTCTTTTGCGCGGGCTGCTGCAGGTTTCATACATTGTAAATTATGTCCTTGAGTCTTGAATCTTGAGTCTTCAGTCCACACTCCACTATCCACCTAAGTTCACACGTTAGTGGTACACATACGGTGCATTTTCCGGTTTTACCTATATTATGTATACATTGTGGTGTATAGTGTAGAATATTATACTTTAAATCCACGTGGAATGACTTCGAATAATTTTCACCGCTAGCTGTATAGATATCGTATGCATGCTGGAGCCTTGAGTTATCGTATGCACGCTGGAGCCTTGGATCGGGCATCCCTCGGGATGCCTTGACATTCTGTATGGGCATCAAAGGATGCCCCAGAATGCATTTGATGCCCATTTGGGCATCAAATTTAAGCCCTGCGTTAACCATCCCACTCTCCTCTGTTGCTACCACGTAGCATCACAGCACGTGTTGATTGAGATCTGTCTATGCTGCGGCTTTATTTCACATGAGTCACGACCATTTGTTAGAGATGAACAAGTCTGTTCAAATTAGTTACTTAGCTCCTACAATGTTATTATGGTGAGTGGGAGTGACCGTGAGCACACTATAACAATATGTGTGCATGTGTATAGTCCAAACGGATGTGGTGTAATGCTATGTCTTGAACATCAAGGGCAGAGTGTTTGGTTCAAGTTCCACTCACTCAACATTTCAAATTTTTTGTATTTAAAAAAAAAGAAAAAAAGTAATAAAATGTTCTTAAGATTAAATGTATGTTTTCATAAGAGATTCCATCTTTGAAATTGTATTATATGTGATGTCTAATATCACCCAAGCCGTCCTTATAATCTGAATTACAGAAATGAAATCAAAGCATCATAGAGTTCTACGAACAAATTCTTCATCGGGGAATCTGGATCAATCTAAAAGCTAGCAAAATTTGTGGGGCATATCTCTGGTGCAAGCGTTGTTGAAGGTCCATTGAATATGTTATCCACGTCTTCTTTATTTGTCCCAACTTCAACAGGCTCTGGCAGATCGTAAGAAAGTAATTTCGATGTCAGAAACATATTAGCTGAAAACAAGCATTGCTGGGTGAAGTGATCCGCTGCTTGGCGACTCTCTGGAATGCCATTAGAGGGGAGGTCCTCTAGAAGATATGGTGGGAAAGATGTGCTTATAATTTGGCGACTCCCCCAAACAGTGTTTGCTAACTTCAAAACTATGTTTGTGTGATTTCCCCTGCGATTTCCTCCTTTGTGTGTTTTGGAGATTTTGCCCTTCGTCTATTCAAGATGAACTTGATAAAAAGTGTAGATATATATGTTGTGCATCCCTTAACTTATATAATTTAAATATATTATGTAACTTACACACATGTTCAACAATAAATATGATCTAAATTTATAGATTATCAATCACATTAATAAAAGAATCACCGAAAATAGATTGATTATACCATTCATTAACATCATAAAATACCTTCTACATTTAATAATATGAATGGTGATAGCAAATATTCATAATGAAGAAATCATCGATCTTGGTACTTCATTGTCACATTTTAGGTGCTTCATTGTGATTTTTTAGCTGATTCATCCAAAAAAATCCATCTTCATGGTAGAATTAGTGTGTAAACATTAGAATGGCTCCTAAGATGATGTCACTCTAATGCTTGATGCTTGGTAATAACTAACTTAGTCTCTTGGAGAGTTGGATTTTCATGCATTTTGATATACCATTGCTTGTGCTTAAACTAAAACATGTGTGATACAAAATTAATTTAATCCAAAATTAATCTACCGAATTAAGGAAACTTAAAATCTAAAGTGTATTGATAAGAGTTGATCTACATAGGTAGCTTGACGGCTTGTTAGTCCCATCTTTTTTGTTTCTTTTTCGTGGTGGTTGAGTCAACTTTATAAGTGTAAAACTTGTCAAATTAAGTCCGAAAAGTGATAAGCAATAAGTAATCACATTGTGTATGGGATGTTAGAAGTGAATATCCACCTTTCTTATGTATATTTGTATCAAGTAATCAAATTTTAGGACCCCTAAATGAGGAAATACATGTGGACGCTGAATAATGATTCTAATTTATACACTAGATGTGATTACATGTGGGTACAAGATGGTGGGGTGTTATCTAAAGATGTATCTACTTTACAGGGGTTAGAAGATTAATTGAAATGCAACTTGTAGAGAGTACACATGTGCAAGCAAAATAAAAAGAAGAGTGTACTCACAAAATGAAGAGTGCAAGGGACTCAAAGTAAGTAGACCAAGAAATGGGTAAACTCATATGGATTAGACATGATCTTTCCAAGAGCATGAAGTAGACTCTCTATGCTTCTAACCAACTACAAACTGGGGGAGAGACCCTCCTTATATAGAATTGGAGGAGGATCTCGAAAGCACAGCACATGTGGGATAATTCCCACTTGAACGAGAATGAATACAAGGTAGAAGCAAATGACAAGGTACCCAAATACAATGAGGTACAACTAAAGGATGTGAAATGGAGTGCATCTATCAATATCAAGTCATCCACATAAAGAATAATGATTGCAACTAGGGACTCTTTCTGATAGATGTAGAGCTTAGCATTGACAATGCTTCTTTGAAATCCTTTGTCTTTGAGAACTTGTGAATCTTCTTATTCCAAGACCTCGGAGCTTGTTGAAGTCCATAAAGTGCTTTGTGAATTTTATAGACATGATCTTGCTTTCCTTTGATTTGGAAACCTTCACACTGTTTTGTATATACTTCTCCTTGAAGATCACCATTTAGGAAAACACTTTTTACATCTAGTCAATAGATGGGTCATTTGAAGTGTGCATTTAAGTGGGAAATGACTCTAATAGTTGTGAACCTTGGAATAAGGGCAAAGGTTTATTCATAGTCAATTTCATGTTTTTGTTTATATCCCTTTGCTATGAGTCTGCTTTGCACTTTTCCAAAGTTACATCTAATTTATAGTTGAATTTAGATACCACTTAACTCCAATAACTTGATGATTATAAGGCTTTGTTACAAGTGTCCAAGTAGTATTCTTTTGGATTACATCCAACTCTATCTACATAGCGTCTTCCCAATAGGGTTGGCCTTGAGGTTCTTTAAAGTTGGACGGTCTTGGAATGTGTTGAGTTAGATGATAGTTTGGGAATTTGTTGAATTAGATGCATGAGAACATAATTTACATAGTGACTTTTTTTTCATTGTTGCTTCTCAATGTGTCTTTGAGATCTTCTATGTTGTTGGGAAGTACTTGCTTATGAACAATGGTTAGAAATGATTGTATGCCCTTGTGAATTGTAGATGGGTGGACTAAAACTTGACCTTGGATCACATTCATCAAAAATTACAAATTCTGAAATAGTGATGGAGTGGTTTTTTAGATCCTACAATATGTATGCCTTAGATTGTTCACGATATCTAATGAATGGATGCTTCTTAGTCTTAGATGATAATTCATGTTGATGTTCCTTGGGCACATGTACAAATGCTTCACTTCCAAAAACTCTAAAGTAGTTAACATTGGGGTTTCATTCAAAGTAGGCTTCAAATGGAATCTTATTATGTAATGCACTCGTGAAACCTCCGTTAATGATGTGTACAACAATGTATAGCTTAAGCCCAAAATTTGAAAGGTAATGGTTTCTCATGAAGCATGGTGCATACCATTTCCATGGCACTACGGATCTTCTTTTTGGTGACTCCATTTTGAGATTGAGTATGAGGTTATGCGACTTGTCTTTTGATGTCTTTCTACTTTAGGAGGTTATCAAAGTTATGATCTCCACATAATCTCATAGTCTTTACTGAAGTGGATGCCTCATTCTCAACTTAATAGTCCCACTCTCAAAATTTGGAGAAAGTATCTTCCTTATATTTGAGAAAATACACCCATATGTATCTAGTGTGATCATATAATAAGAGAAAAAAGAAGAGTGATCCATTCAATGATAATATATTCATTGGTTCACAAAGGTCCATGTGGGCAAAGGCTAGAGGATTGCTTGCTCGGGTTGAAGCCTCTTTTGGTACCAATACCCTATGTTGCTTTCCTTGAGTGCAAGCTTGGCACACATCTTGCACTTGGTCAATATTTGTCAATCTCTTAACCAATCGAGATGTCGAGATCTTGTTAGGTAGTATGTATGGTCATATCTATGGTGCCAAAGTGTGAATATTGATTCCTTAGTGAGAAAGTATGAAAGCATGTATAAGCCTTTATCCTTGTTGCCATGGGCTATCATGTCTTGAGTGTCACCATCAATCACCTTCACTATTGTATTATCAAAGAGAACTTGTTTGTGATTATCAGTAATAGCTTTGACTGAGAGGAGATTCATGCAAAGATTGGTAAAAAGAGTACATTTGAAAAGTCTTTACATTCTCCTTTATTATTTGTAAAATGAGAGGTACGTGCGAAGAGTTAGATTGATGTTTGGATGTAGATGCTAATTTGGAATTATTATTCTTCTTATAGCAGAACTTCTCAATATGCCTAGACTTCCCACAATAGTTACATGTGAATTTCTTGGATGAGGTTTGAAACCTTGTTTAGAGAAATTGTCAAACTATTGACTAGAGTGATAAGCTTTGTTGAATGGTCCTTTAGCTTTCATAGTCACTTCTTGAGATGTTGAAGACTTTGCTTGTGCGTCATGAAGGAGCAAGAGTCTTTGTATTTCCTCCCAAGTCAAGATGATATTGAGATATGGCACTTTGATTTTGCCTTGTGCATCTATAAAATCTAGTGATAATTGAATAGAGAAGAATGATGGAATGAAGATATCTAAATTTGATCTAATGGAATGGAGGACGAAAAAAACGTTGAGTTGAAGTGATGGTCAGTAGTGTGCATAACGACGACACATGAAAAGATGGAAGAAAGAGTTGAAATGAGGAGAAGTGAGGTTCCAAAAAGGATGATGATGGAAATGAATGAGAGAAATATTTAGATCAAGATTAAATGATGAGGTCTTATTTTTTTGAGATGTCCATGAACGGGATGCATGTTGATGTAGTGGATGGTGTGATAAATGAGTGTGTACATGAAGGTTCAATGATGCACAAAGTGCATCTAGATGTGCTAGTGGCCATCATACCCATGGAAGTGGAAGACAAAATATCTATGAATTCTTTGACAATGTTGGTGGGTCGGATCTTGGAGGGGCTAAAGTGGGTGCAATGAGTTGGTGGTTGTCAGGCCGCCGGAATATTATTTACGAGAATAATTGTAACTGTAAAGTTGCACACTGAAAAGGTGTCGTGCAAACATTGTACCGCTTTTTCCTAATCAATAGAATATGTGCGAAAGAGATGACAGATGTGTTGCCGACCTGTTCGGTCTGAGCGATGATCTGGAGTTGATTTTGTTCTGAAGTTATGTTAATTGCAGAGTTTTCTGTACGAGTCAATATTCAGAATTGAAGTGAATTAGGTATGGTGTAACATTTTACTGTGTTGAAGTGAAGTGTGAAGTATAACAGTAATAATAAACGAAGTGTGAAAGTTCTGCATACATAGTTACGATGATTGTTAAGAACTGCTATGCGCCGAAAGTGTAATTGAATCTTCTGTAATCATTCTGAGTTAATTGATAAAGTTGATTTTCGGAAGTTAAGCAGTGAATTGGGAAAATATATAAAGGGCCTCTGAGTTATCAGACCCCTGACCATCCCAAGAACCCACGAGTAAGTACGTAATAACGTTTTACACTTAATCGCGCCGGCCATGGGGCGTGGAGTAGCAATTCGGTGCATAGACTAAGAGTTGAGAAAGAATGCGATGATATATGCCTGTAACACGTTCCGGAGAATCGTACCCGAAGTACAGAAGGGATCAGCATCCCTGGAAAATTCCTAGCACATTGGGAACACCTCCGGGTAGTAGTGGTGACGGACAATCGTTGGAAGGAAAGCGAGAAATCTAGGCTAGTGGAGTATCACCTCAGCATTTCCTTGTGCAAGGATTACAGGGTATACCAGAAGTGCAACCAACCCCATCTGCGGAAAGTAGGATTGGTGAAGTAAGCACTAGTTCCGGTGACAGTGTGGAAGTTTTCGATAGCAGTTTGTGGAATTTCGATGGAACCTCGGATAATTTCGGGGCCGGTTTGCCAAATTTTGGTGAAAGTTCTATTCTCGGTTCTGATTTTGAGGGAACTAGTGTATTGTTGGATGAAAGTTCTGGTGAAAAGCTCACTTCAAAAGTCCATTATGATGAAGAGCAGTTGGGTGTAGGCGTGTGGCAACGACTTAACAATATCCAATTATCAGAGAGCATACAAGACCACGGAACAACACAGCAACAATTAGGTTTAACTGGTTCAAATCATTCGGTAGTTTCATTTCCTCTTGGTTTGAACACCATGAGTGGTTCGCAACAGCAACAGCAGCAGCAGCAGGCCATACCACCACGACCGGTACCCGTTGGAGTTACATATACAAAATTTGGAGGATTTCCTGGTGACGATCCAGATGCACATGTGAGAACCTTTGAAATTAATTATGCTGTACTCAACTATCCAGCAGATCCGACATACAAGTCTATAGTGTTTCAGTCTACACTAGTTAATGAGGCTCCATGGTTATCGTTCCCATTGAGCATGCAGAATGGATTTCAACTATTGTTATCATCCCAAAGAAAAATAAGCAGTTACGTATCTGTGTGGATTACCGGTAACTAAATGCGACGATCGTACTGGATCCCTTCCCACTTCCCTTTTTGGATACAATGCTTGATGATGTTGCCGGACAAGAAATGTATTCCTTTTTGGATGGTTACAGTGGCTATAATGAGGTGTGCATGGCTGAAAGGGACATACCAAAGACTGCATTTATTACAAATTGGGGTGTACATGCGTGTATGGTGATGTGGTTCGATCTTCACAATGCTCCTAGTACTTTCCAACGTTGTATGCAAGAATTTTTTTCCCCCTACTTAACCACCTTTATGCGAGTGTATCTGGATGATTTTTCGTTATCGGGTGATACATTGGCTCATCTTAACCACCTACGGTGCTGCTTCTCTAAGTGTCAAGAGTTCCGGTTGTGCTTAAATCCCAGCAAGCCGGTCTTTTCGATTTCTTGTGGCAAGTTGCTTGGTCATATTATTTCCAAGCAAGGCATTCAGGTGGATCCAGATAAAGTGCAAGTCATGTTACATGCACTTGGCCCTACGACACCAAAGGAAGTTATGTGATTCCTTGGCCAAATACGATGGCATGGGTGGCATCTTCGATGGCTCGCACATTTAGCTATACCCTTGAATCGATTGATCACTGGTAATCCACGACAGTTTGTGTGGACTGAGGAGTGCCAAATTGCCTTTGATCTTTTAACTCGGGCTCCTATACTGCAAGCACCAAACTGGCAGCTTCTGTTCCATGTCTTTGTGGATGCATCGGACAGTGCCATCAGTAGTGTGCTCATGCAACAACAGGATAAGTGGTTTCATCCTATCTATTATGCTAGCTGAAATTAGTAGCTACTGGATGAAATTATTCCATCACTGAGCGCAAATGTTTGGGCTTGGTTTATTCGGTGAAGAAAATTTGGCATTACTTACTGGATCTCCAATTTACCTTCCATGTGGATCATGCTGCTCTCGTTTATCTTGTCCACCAGCAACATTTAGGGGGCAGATTAGCCAGGTGGGTGTTGTTACTGCAAGAATTTGATTATGTGGTAGTACATCGTCCAGGGTCAGCCCATGCATTGGCTGATTTCTTATCTATGTGACTGATTCAGTCCAAGATGATGGTCAGGAACTCCCGGTGGCACCTTCATATTATGATACTCTTCTGACCTTCCTCACAAGTGGAAGCCCCACGACGAGTACTTCTACTTCGGCATGTCGTAAATTGGCAATGTATAATCGAAGGTTTAGGATCATTGTAGGACACTTGTATTACCTGGATCCTTTTGGTGCACTATTACGGTGTATTCCACCCCATGAAGTTCCTTTAGTTATTGACATGGCCCATTCTACTCCTTTCGGTGGTCATTTTTTGGTCGATCTTACTTATCGAAAATTTTGCACAGTGGCTTATGGTGGCCCACTTTGCAGCATGATATTGCTACTTCTATTAAAACGTGTGATGCTTGCCAACAATCGGGGCAGCCTTTACAATGGCATCATTTTCCACTATAGCCTATTACTCCCCTGGAACCTTTTCAAAAGTGGATCTTGGATTTTATTGGTCCCATTACACCTCCGGCTACACTTACTAATCATCGATATATACTTACTTGTATGGATTATGCTACTCGGTGGGCAGAAGTTTTGGCTTTACGATCAGCCACTACGTCAGTGGTGGTTAACTGTTTGATGACTGATGTGTTCCCTTGGTTTGGTCTTCCCTTAGAGATTGTTTCGGATCAGGGCACACATTCTGTTAATTCCTTACTGCAAGCGCTTACTTGCACCCTACACATTGTTCATAAATTTAGCTCTCCATATTATACTCGTGCTAATGGTCTTACTGAAAGTACCAATAAAACCTTACTTAACATGCTCAAGAAATTAGTTCTAGAATGTCTGGAGCATTGGGATCAATTCATTCCTTCCGTCTTGTGGGCATATCATATTACATACAAAGTGGCTACAAGCAATACGCCTTTTAAATTGGCATATGGGCTGGAGGCCATTGCACCCATGGAGTTTGTGGTACCTAGCCTCAGGGTGGCACTAGAGCATAAGCTCTTATCGAAGGAATCCTTTCCTTTCCGGTTGGATGTGTTGCGGTCCTTGGACGAACAACGTTGGGAGAGTTTTCTACTGCTGCAAGAAGTCCAACTGCGACAAGCCAAGACACATGATCGGTTTCTCTACACTCCTTTTTTTACCAAAGGATAATTAGTTCTATTCTATAATGCTAAAGCTAATCGTTCAGTGGAAAAGTTCAAACTTCGATAGTTTGGTCCTTACCATATTGAATCGCAGGTTGGCCCTGCTACGTTCTAGTTATCCACTTTAACTAGTATCCTTCTCCCTAAGTCAATCAATGGATCGAAGCTCCGTCCCTATTATCCCACGCCTTCTTCATCTCGACGTCCCTTTCCAGGCTGCGTGTTCCGATTGACTGACTAACCATAACATTTCTGTTTTATTACCTAACCATGATTAGCCATCATTGTAGGTGTCTAAGATTCTGTTAATGCATGCATGTCATCATTATGTCTGTATATTTCCAACACCAGGTGATGGTTATGTTCCTTCCCGCATTTCCATTCGGTGTTTTTACTTAATCACATTCTTCCCCTCTTTTTCGCTATTGTGTTTTGTGCGTTTGCGTGTTCTGTGTTACCTACTGTCTTTGTGCTCACCATGGAAGCTTTGGCTAATATTGCTACCTTTCGTGCTGGCCTTGCTCCAGAATTGAGCGAGTTTCTGTGCACTCGTGGGCTTTTGGCATTCGCTCGACTGCCTTGGCATTCGATTGAATGTCATCCTTTCTTTGCACAGATCATCTCTACCATTGCTAATACTCCCGCTACTGACACTTGCTGGCCACTCGCCTGTCTTAACCCACCTGTCGTCGTCACCCTCAACAGTGTCGCTGAGGGATTCCACCTCGCTCAGGAGGGTAGTGTAGACAGACCCCTCTTACCGCTGTCGACCATGAAAGAGCTTTTTCCACGACATTCTTCGTGCTCGTAGCCAAAGCTGAAGCCAGTTCACTACAGGAACAGATTCCAAGTCTCCAAGAACAGTTGAATGAGAAGAATGCCATCATCGCAACTCGTGATGATGAGATTAGTAAGCTGACTCAGACAGTGATTGACAAAGAGGACGCCATGACCGCTTTGGGTAATCTCCTAGATACCGCGCACACTGACTTGGTTACGGTTGAAGTGTGGTAGTGAACATGGAGGTTGTGGTTGTGACTCTATCTATGTGGTGTGGGGGTGAATGATGTTCAACAACAATTTTGGGACCCATGAATCTTGGAACCACGATTCGATCAATGGTAGTCAAACAAGTTTCAAAACCTAGGGCCTCATAAATTATCTCTGTGGTGAGTTATATTCTACCCTCCCTCTTTATAAATTGTGGACACTAGTTAACACCTCTCCATCATATATATTTCATGTGTCCATTAATTGATTAGACTATAGGGAGTCTGGAAAGATGAGTGGGAGATGAAGGCACAGCTTCCAAATGCATCCCAAAGCTGAAGCTCACCCTCATCAATGGACTACATAGCCTCAAACTCTTTTCTAAATAAATACATCTTGTTGAAGTTGTCTGCCCATGTCGTAAGAAGATATACTCACTAGTGGCCCAAAGGCCCTTAGTGTGGTTTTGGAGCTCGAACCAATGGCAGACTTTGTGGACTCAGAGGGAGGTGATGGTAGATTGTCTAGTCTATTTGTAAAGGTATAATTGTATTATGCAAGACCATAGAATGATTATAAATTATTGATCCAAAAGCATTAGGTGTGATTGAGCAAGTATCAAATAGGAATGTGAAGGCTTTTACTTGGTGACTTTTCTTAAGCATATATATTATTGTGCATAGTTAACCAAGTGCCCAAGGAAAGTTACCGCAATTGATCACCAAAGTTTAAAATGTTATTGAGAATGAATCATGAGGAACCTCTTAGGATTTTTCGCAAATCCATTTGTATGTATGTGAAATATTTGCATGATCGTGATGGTCCTTATGTTGGAATGTAAGGGTAGTCTAGTTGTGCTCTTTAGGCTGAATGTCTTTTGGTGCCTCTTTTCATGGTTGCTTAATCACTTCAATGTAATGCATTTTCTTTAGAGTTTTTCTCCTCCATAGAAGATTGGTGTTTGGAGTTCATGAAGCTTGGTGCTTAGCAATGTTGATTTGATGCCCTTTATATGGGTTAATATGCCTTGTAGATTTCTTCTTGTCGTATTGAGCTTGATTTGAAGGATAACCCAAAGGCCAATGATTGTTAGGAGGTGACTTGGGAATCCAAATCAAGGTAAAAACTTTTTTCACTTGTAACAATGCCTTGGCTATCCAAATTTTCTTGATTCATTTAGAAGTAGGTGAGGATGTTCTCGTCATGAATGCTTAATCAACTTCTTGCTCACTACCAATTTGGGAGATTTTCTCTTTTTTGTTTCATACATTGGTTGTGAAGGAAGTGAAACCTTAGCAATCCATACTTTGCTTTAGTGAATTTGGTTTGTATACATTGGCCGTTTTCTTAAGTTGTTATGCCACTTGATTACAGCATGTGTTCTTGAAAAGTTTCTTATGACTCCATGGTTGGATCATTAGTTATTAACAATCATATGTGGTCGTGTATGAGGTTTTTATCCACTTGTTTCCTACCTTAGATGTGAGAAAATTGGTTGTAGGATTGAGACCCATAGAGTGGTCTAAGAGCCAATCTTTTCCTCTACATGCAAAGTTAGCTTGGGAGGTACTTGCTTCCTCATTAGAATTCTTCTCTTTTCCTTTAGCATCTTTACTTATATCTTTATCAATGTATAGGGTAGAGGATTGATTAATTTTGTGTATCTCCATTCTTCATAAGCTTGGATACATGGGTAAAATATTTTCCCCATGAGTGTATTGAAATCTTGTACTTGCATGTCCATGTATAGGTATATGGTAGTGGTGAATGCTTCCCACTTATCATTTGCTTTGATTCCATTGATGACTTGTCTAACTATCTTCTCTTCACCTATGATCTCTCAAGTGCTTCCTAATTGATCAAATATGTTCTTTATCTTGGTGACAAATCCAATGAAACTCTACTTTGATTTCTTTTTCAAGGAGGTAAACTCCATCCACAAGCGATTCTTTGTGCCTTAGTGCTTGAAGTGAAGAATGGTTCAAGTGCATTCCAAGTCTCTTGTGAAGTCCTACAACAACTAATGTGAGGATCTAAGAGATCATAGATAGAGTTTAAGATATATGACCTTTTTAAATCATCTTTTGCACACCATGTATTCAATGTCTCTTACTCTTCTTGAGTTGGTTTTGGTTTGATACTTATACTAGGCATCAACTAATCTCCATATATATATCTATAGAGTTTTCTTCCTTAAAGATAAGCTTCCATCTTCAGAGACCATGTTGAGTAGTTAATTTGATCCAATTTCTCAATTGAATAAGGAAAACCATCACCCATAATGTACACACTATGATGATGCTCTAATACCACTATGAGAAGAGAACAGAGATGATAGAGTCTTTGAAAAAACTAGTTCTTGTTGATAAGTTTAGGTAGTGATGTGTGTGAACACTCTAGGACCGCCGGGGCACTCTTTTCCCTCTTTAGGAGGTTTTTTCCCCCCGGCTTGTATATACGCCTATTGCCCTAATGGGCTACTTATCTTTGTACATTCTCTAGTAATACATTCAGCCTTGTGTGTTGTGCTCCAAGCTTCTTCTTCTTCCTTGTGCTGTTCGCGTGCTTCCGCAGACTTCTAACTCCAACAATTGGTATCAGAGCAGGTCGTCGCTTCATCTAGGGCACCGTCGACACTCCTCCATTTGCAGTCTCAGATTCGCACAAAATTTGGTGAGCATACTCAAGGTGTTTCCGAGATCAAAACAGCTTCGCTCTGTGGTGCCGAAATCTTTATCTGAGCTCGAAGTCTGCTACAGGTCTAGCAGAACTCGTCTAGGCAGTTCCGTTCAACTTTTTGAGATACAGTCAATTTTCTGCATCAAGGTATTTTAGTCACCGGCGATGGCTGAAAGCAGTGATGTATTCCGTATGTTGGCTGTTGAGGATAAGTTGGATGGTACCAACTACCCATTATGGGCTTATATGATGCGACATGTATTGGTTGCAAAAGGAATGTGGAACATTGTACAGGGTGTTGAAAGACGTCCTGTTACACCTGCGACTACAGGTACTACAAATACAGGTGCTGGAGGTGCTGGAGCTGATGAAGATGGTGTCGAAGATGATATTTTGCAGATTCCTTTTCGTGCTGCTGTTTCTGTTGCACCTACTGCAGAGCAGATTCGTTGGGATGGCAGAGATGCCTAGGCACATGCATTGATAGCTTTGTCTATCAAACGTGCCATTATTCCTCACATACGCTCTTGCAGAACAGCTAGGGATGCTTGGGATACACTTACCACATTCTACCAAGCTAGGAATGAGGCTCGTGTTGCTTATCTCCGAAAACAGTTGGAGAGTGAGCACATGAATGAAGGTGATTCTATGGACAATTTCCGAACGAAGATCAAAGATTTGAAGGAACAGTTGATTTCTGCTGATGAGGTTATATAGATAGCTCACTTGTGCAGACCGTTCTGAATGGTCTTCCTGACTCATATCAGAGTTTTGCTTCTACTCTTCGGTTGATGATGAAAGGCAATCCGAATGCCTTATCATTTGAGGAGTTAGTCTCTGTTCTGTTGCACGAAGATCAGTCCAGGCAAAACAGGTCCATTATGCGAGTTGCAGATCAAGCTTTCCTGGCTAGTCAGAAGTGCAAAGGAAAATGGAGCTCTTCTACTAGTAAGCACAAATCTGCAAATGGTGCAGATTCAAAGAACCAAGACAAAGATGAGAAAAAATCAGAAAAGTAGAAATTGTTTTGTAAGTACTGTAAAGGCAATGATCATATCATAAAGAACTGTTCAAAACTGGCTGCTAAAGAGGCAAAGAAGAAAGAGGCTGGAATGGTTGTTGCAGAGGCCTCTACACCAAAAACAAAGTCTGCAAATCTTGTGTAGGAAGAAGAATGGGCGTTTACTACTGTCTGCAGTTTTGACCCATCTTCTCATGATTAGTGCATGTCTGCAGTAGACTCAGATGTTTGGTACTTTGACAGTGGGGCGACCAAACATAATACCTCGGAGCGTAGTTTCTTCTCTTCACTCGAGCCTGCCCCTACAGGGAATACTCTTACATGCGCCAACAACTCCTCTTATCCTGTTATGGGAGTTGGTAAGATCATTTTGACTACTGCTGATGGTAGTTCTTTCACTTTGTCAGATGCTTTATTTGTGCCAGGGATCAAAAAGAATCTGTTATCAGTTTCTGCATAAGCCAAGATTGGCTTGGTTGTGAAATTTGTTGATGACAGGTGTACAGTTCATGATCTCTCAAATGGCGATGTGATTATTGCTTCTGGCATTTTATGTCGTGGGCTGTATAAGCTCATAGACTATGAAAGATCTGTGAATGATTCGGCATGTGCAATTCAAGATTCTCAGGCTATGTCCGATGCAAAGCTTTGGCATGCACGCTTTGGTCATATGAATTTTGCTAGTATGCTACGCCTGCAGAAATCTGAAATGGTGTCCTCTTTGCCCAACCTTGAGGCACCTGGAAAACATGTTTGTGAAGGCTGTATTTTGGGCAAAATGCAGCGTTCTTCCTTTCCAAAAGATGGTTCAGTTCGGGCTATGCAGAAATTGCAGCTTGTACATAGTGATGTCTGTGGTCCTATGCAGACACCCTCTTTTGGAAATTACCTTTACTTCATGACTTTCATTGATGATTTTTCCAGGCATGCATGGGTATATCCACTCAAAGCAAAGTCTGAAGTGTTCATGTGCTTCAAACAGTTTTTGGTTTTGGCTGAAAATCTGTCAGCATGTAAAATGGGCACCCTCCGTTCTGATCGAGGGCGGGAATATATGTCTTCAGATTTTAATGCATTTCTGGCTGAACGTGGGATAAAACATCAGTGTAGAGTGTCGTATACACCTCAACAGAATGGAGTTGTTGAACGGAAGAACAGGTCTCTCATGGAGATGGCGAGGTGTATGATCAAGAGTCACGCTTTACCTCATAGTTTCTAGCTTGAGGCTGTCATGTGTGCAGCATATGTACTGAACAAGTGTCCCACTAAAGCACTGCAGTCTATCACTCCATATGAGGCTTGGCATGACCGCAAGCCATCTGTTGCTCATCTGTGTGTTTTTGGTTGTTTGGCATATGCATTAGTGCCTGAACAACATCGCAGAAAATTGGATGATAAAGCAGTTAAATGTATTTTTGTTGGATACAATTCTGAAAGTAAAGGCTATCGCTTGTATCATCCATAGACTAAACGCATTCTGGTTAGTCGTGATGTTGTATTTGTGGAAGGTGCTATTCAGCCATTGCTTTCATGTACTAAGGAGACATCTGTTAGCTCCAAAGACATGTATGATACTTTGATGCCTCTTTTTACAGGTGGACAGTCTAGTGCTGGTCCTAATGAGGCAACTTCCCAGCCTTTGCAGGTTTCATATGATGATGCAGATCATTCCATTTCTGATGCAGATTTACATGATGCACTTGCTGATGAGAGAGCTGATATTGAGCAGGCAAAAGCTATACCAAAATGGCTGGTGCAGACTTTGCGTGATAGCAAATTAGATGCACCTTTGTCATATCGTACTCGTTCAGGCTCTCATAGTGCCTCCTTTGCATCACATTGCTATGCTATGGCTGCATCTAGTCTTTGTGATGAGAATGAGCCTATTTCTTTTGATGAAGCACAAAATTCAGAAAATTGGATGGCTGCTATGCAATCTGAATATGATGCTATAATGAAGAATGGTACATGGTCTTTATGTGACTTGCCTCCTGGCAAGAAGGCCATTGGCACTAAGTGGGTATACAAGCTGAAGCGTAAACTTGATGGTACAGTTGACAAGTATAAGGCTAGGCTTGTTGCAAAGGGTTATGCGCAGGAAAGAGGCATTGATTTTGATGAGACCTTTGCACCTACATGCCGTATGACTACTGTTCGGAGCATTTGTGCACTTGCAGCCCATCATGCTTGGAATGTACATCAGCTGGACATTAAAACAACATTTCTGAATGGTGACTTGCATGAAGAAGTGTATGTTTTTCATCCTCGTGGCTTTGTGCAGAAAGGGCATGAAAACTAGGTGTGTAGGTTAAAGAAGGCGTTATATGGTTTAAAGCAAGCACCACGTGCTTGGTATGAGAAGATACATGCCTATCTGATTGCACATGGTTTTGAGAACAGTCCAACTGAAAGCACCTTATATGTTAAGCGTGCTAATGATGTGCTTCTGATCATTGTTGTCTATGTAGACGACATGCTGCTCACTGGTCCTATTGAGAAGCATATTGCTGATTTTAAGGCTGATTTGCATGCCTCATTTGAGATGTCTGATTTGGGGCATTTGCATCACTATTTGGGCATTCAGTTTATGCAAGTTGATGGTGGAATATATATTGACACATTATTGCATCATTTTGGTCTTGAAGACTGTAAGCCTATTGCCACTCCTATGGAGACAGGTTTACGATTGAGTCTTCATGATGCTGGAGATGCATTTGATGTTGTTCTCTATCAACAAGCTGTTGGATGCTTGATTTACTTATGCATTACTCGGCCAGATATTCAGTTTGCTGTCTCACAGATGAGCAGGTTTATGCATTGCCCAGGAGTCACGCATTGGAAGGCGGTTAAGCGCATCTTTCGCTTCTTGAGTGGTACTTGGCTACTTGGGTTGTTTTATCCCAAGGGGGGATCACTACCGCCAGATTTTCATGCTTTTTCTGACTCAGATTGGGCTGGTTGCTATGACACTCGTGTGTCCACGAGTGGTTTTTGCTTCATGCTTGGTAGCTCATGTATATCTTGGTTGAGCAAGAAGCAGCCTACTGTGGCCACTTCCAGTTGTGAGGCTGAGTATAGGGCAACTTTCACAGCGAATGTTGAGTGTGTGTGGCTTAGACGCCTTATGGCTGATTTGGGTGTTGGCCAGTCTTCTGCCACCACCATCTTCACTGACAGTCAAAGCGCATTGGCGGTTGCGAGGAACCCTGTGTTCCATGCTCGCACTAAGCACATTGAGGTGCATTATCACTATGTCAGGGAGAGGTTCTCTTCTGGGGAGATCAGCTTGGCATATGTGCCCACGCAGGAGAACATTGCAGACCTTTTCATGAAGGCTCTGCCTAGGGAGAAGTTTGAAGCTTTTTGCAAAGCTTTGGGCTTACTTCCTTTTGTGGAGTGATTTCCACATAGCTTGGCACTTCCTTATACATGAGTGTCAGCTCCTTGTTCACCGCATCACTCCCAGGGGGGATTTGTTGATATATTTAGGTAGTGATGTGTGTGAACACTCTAGGACCACCGGGGCACTTTTTTCCCTCTTTAGGAGGTTTTTTTCCCCCGGCTTGTATTTATGCCTATTGCCCTAATGGGCTACTTATCTTTGTACATTCTCTAGTAATACATTCAGCCTTGTGTGTTGTGCTCCAAGCTTCTTCTTCTTCCTTGTGTTGTTCGCGTGCTTCCGCAGACGTCTAACTCCAACAGTTCTAGAACTTCCTATTTTTTTCTTGGAAAAATAATAGAATTCCGAGGCTTGCTAAAGATGCATAAATGTGACCATAGTATTTTGGAGCAATGCTCATAAATTTTTGTGTCAGGGTAGACTATTTGCAGATAATAAACATGAAGAGAAAACCTTCTATTTATGGAAGACGGCATTAAGAAAAATGTTCACTACTCTTAACCTGGTATGAATTGAGAAAAATTCTTTTGCATAGATTCTAGTAGGAGGGTATGTGAATTATTCCAAGTTATCACATGCATTTAGAGTGCCTAGAATGTGAGAAATAAATTTAAGAAGTCACAAGTGTGGTCCCCACATTTTACCTGGAATAAGACAATGTATATACACAATCACAAAAATTGATTTATATCTTTGCACACATAGCTTTAATGATCAATGCCTTGCATTAAAAAGTTCACAATGATGTTAAATTCATGATACATGCATTGGTTGAGAGCTTGAGACCATAGGTTCACTTCAATGACTTTGAGAAGTTGGGAGACGTGAACAACAGGTAGTCAACAATACACAAAGGCTCAAGATGACAATGAAACTTCAAGCATATGTATTGATATGTAAATTACAATGCTTGGAGATGGGAATCCTATAGATACAAGGAAAGAACGATAAGAACTCTTAAAGGGCATGAGAGCTCAATCTATATCTTTGACTTCTTCACTAAAGTATATATAGATTTTTTGCCTTGATTCTAGTTGGTCAATATTGATGATTCTACCAAAGATTCCAATAATCTTTTCACTTACTTATCTAAATTATGAATTCAAATAGGAATTGTGACTTTTCGCTCCCTTTACTTTACATTGAGTCTCGGATTTAAGGTCTAAAACCTTTATACAAAAGAGTAAGTTTAATGAAATATTCTCTGAACTATTAGCTAATGATAAATATGCTTGTTATATGTGTATGATTCTCATACTTCATTGAGTTTGAGTTATATGGTGAAGCTTTTATGTCAAGAGAAGGGACATAAGGAAGAGAGCTCTCACAGACTCTCACACACCAAGAGAGGGGCACATACTGATTGAGGCAATAAAGAATTATCTTCTTCTTCTTCTTCTTCTTTTTCTTCTATTACATAAAGAGAATATACAAGAATGACTTAATACAACAATACAACCAATCCAATATATAAAGAACAATACATAAAGAAAGCCCTAATGTCTGCAAATGAATGAGTTGGCAAGAAAACAAATATGCCATCACTCTCAGTAGATAGATCTAGTAAAAAATCACTAAAAAGTATCCTTGATATATATCCACATAACCACTACATGTCAAAGAGATGAAAAAGTGGTATGTGTCATCCTCAGTGCTCACATGGTGAGCTTGATATCTCATCACTCCCCCTCAAGCTCAACATCATGTCTTGTAATCCAAGCATCTTCCGGAACTTCTTCAACTTTTCTACTCCAAGTGCTTTAGTGAAAATATCAGCAACATGCTCATTTTTCTTTACATAAACAAGGTCAATATCACTTGATAATACTTTTTCTTAGATCTAGTAAAACTCACTAAAAAGTATCCTTGATATATATCGACATAACCACTACATGTCAAAGAGATGAAAAAGTGGTATGTGTCATCCTCAATGATCACATGGTGAGCTTGATATCTCATCACTCCCCCTCAAGCTCAACATCATGTCTTGTAATCCAAGCATCTTCTGGAACTTCTTCAACTTTTCTACTCCAAGTGCTTTAGTGAAAATATCAGGAACATGCTCATTTGTCTTTACATAAACAAGGTCAATATCACTTGATAATACGTTTTCTTTGATGAAGTGATAATGCACCTCTATATGCTTTGTTCTAGCATGAAGAACATGATTTTGCGGTAACTAGATGCTACGAAGGTTATCACAATGAATGATGATAGGCTTATGTACTTCCACACCTAAATTTGCAAGTAGCATTTCTAGCCATGATGCTTCACGTGCTACCATTGCAACATCTCTATACTCAACCTCTATACTCAAGAAAGCAAGAGTGGGTTGCTTCCTATTGCTCCATGTACCAATTGGACTCTCAAATGAGAATAAAAATCCACTAGTAGATCTTCTATCTAGAATACCATGAACTTAGTCTGCATCGGTGTATTCATGAACCTGCAATTATGCACCAGCTTCATAAAAGAATGCATAATCCAAAGTAGCACTCACATAGTGTAGAGTGCATCTCAAAGCATCTAAGTGTGGTTTCCTAGGAGCGTGTATAAATTGACTTTGAAGTTGAAGTCCTACATTGTAACTTAGATCAGGTGCTGTAATTGTGAGATTTATCAAACTTCCCACAATTATCTTGTACATAGGATCATTTTCCAATGCTTCACTTGATGTGGTATCCAACTTCAAATTATGATCTAATGGCATAGAAATCATCCATACCATACGTTTTTAGTATGCTCAAGGAAGGTTGCCTTTGGGACATCCATATACTTCTTTTTGTGTGTATAAACTCAATGCCCAAAAAATACTGCAGCACACCAAGATCTTTCATGTAAAATTCTTGCATAAGGAGTTGGTTTACCCTCTTAATGTTGTCTTCATTATCACCACCTACAATCAAGTCATCAACATAAATAGCCACAATTGTGATGCCATCATCCCCCTTCCTTGTGTACAATGAGTGATCTGCATCACACAGAAAATCCAATGGTGGTTAAATAATCTGTGATCCTTGCATGTCAAGCATGAGGGGTTTGTTTAAGCCCATACAAAACATTTTACAACGTGCAAATGTATTCAGGGTGCTTTGAATCCCCATATCCTTGTGGCTGGTCCATGTATACTATTGATATATTTAGCTAGTGATGTGTGTGAACACACTAGCACCGTTGGGGCACTTTCTTCCCTCTTTAGGAGGTCTTTTTCCCTCGACTTGTATATATGCCTATTGCCCTAATGGCACCTTCTAGTGATAATACATTCCGTATTGTGTGTTGTGCTCCAGCCTTCTTCTTCTTCCTTGTGTTGTTCGCATGCTTCCATAGACCTCAAACTCCAATAATTGGTATTAGAGCAGGTCCTCGCTTCATTTAGCGCGTTGTCGATACCTCTTGGTTCATAGTCTCAAAATCGCATGAAATCTGGTGTGCATACTCCGGATGATTAGGAGATCAAAACTGCTTAGTTTTGTGGTCCAAAATTGTGATTTGAGCTCGTTTTGGCCTCTAAACACACTATCATAGTGCTTATGCATGCAATTTTGTCTTTTAGTACCAAAGATATATATAGGTTTTGGTTTGCCAAAATAAGAATCTCAAAGTCTGCTATAGGTCTAGTAGAACTGGACAAGGTAGTTCTATTCAACTTTTTTAGGTACAATCAATTTTTTGCATCAGGGTATCTTAGTTAGTGGCCATGGCTGAAAGCAGTGATGTATTCCATATGTTGGCTATTGAGGATAAGTTGGATGGCACCAATTACCCATTATGGGATTATATGATGCATTGCATATTGGTTGCAAAAGGTCTATGGAATATTGTGTAGGGTGGTGAAAAACGTCCTATTACACTTGCAAACACGATTGTTGAAGGTGATGCAGATGACATTGAAGATGATGATATTCTTCATGTTCCTGTTCGTGCTGCAGTTCTTGCTGCAACCACCCGCAATGCAAATTTGTTTGGGATGGCAGATATTCTCAAGCACATGCACTGATAGCTTTGTTTGTCAAAAGTGCCATTACTCCTCACATTCGCTCTTGTAGAACAACTAAGGATGCTTGGGATATAGTTACCACTTTATAAAAGGCAAGGAATGAGGCTCGTGTTGCTTACCTCCAAAAACAATTGGAGAGTGAGCACATGAATGAAGAAGATTCCATGGACATTTTTCTCACAAAGATCAAAGATTTGAAGGAACAGTGGATTTATACTGATGAAGTCTTACTTGACAGTTCACTTGTGCAGACTGTTCTGAATGCTCTTCCCCATTAATATCAGAGTTTTGCTTTTGCTCTTTGTTTGATGATGAATAGCAATCCAAATGCCCTAACATTTGAGGAGTTAGTTTGTGTTATGTTGCAGTAAGATTAGTTTAGGCAGAACATGTCCATTATGTTTGTTGCAGATCAAGCTTTCTTGGCTAGTTAGAGGGGCAAAGGAAAATGGATCTCTTCTACTAGTAAACAGAAATATGCTAATTCTGCACAATTAAAGAAGGATGACATAGATGAGAAGAAAACAGCAAAGCAGAAATTGTTTTGCAAATACTATGAAGGAAATGATCATGGCATAAGAGCTATCCAAAACAGGATGCTAAAGAGGCAAGGAAGAAAGAGGCTGGAATGGTTGTGGCAGAGGCCTCTACACCAAAAACAGAGTCTGCTAATCTTGTGCAAAATGAAGAATGGGAATTTTCCACTATTTGTAGTTATGATTCATCTTCTCATGAACAACGTATGTATGCAGTAGACTCAGATGTTTGGTACTTTGATAGTGGGGCAACCAAACATATTACATTGCAGTGCAGTTTCTTCACTTCACTCGAGTCTGCCCCTATAGGGAATAATGTCACATGCACCAACAACTCCTCTTATGGTGTCATGGGAGTTGGGAAGATGATTTTGACTACTACTAATGGTAGTTCTTTTACATTGTCAGATGCTTTAATTGTGTTAAGGATCAAGAAGAATTTGTTATCAATTTCGGCTTTAGCCAAGATTGGATTGGTTGTGAAATTTGTTGATGACAGATGTACAGTTCATGATATGTCAAATGGCGATGTAATTATCGCTTCTTGCATTTTATGTCATGGGTTGTGTAAGCTCATAGACCATGGAAATTTGTGAATGATTCAGCATGTGTAGTACATGATTCTTAGGCTATGTCAGATGCAAAGCTTTGGCATGCATGCTTTGGTCATTTGAGTTTTGCGAGTTTGTTACACCTACAGAAATCTGAAATGGTGTCCTCTCTACCCAAACTTGAGGCACCTGGTACACATGTTTGTGAAGGCTATATTTTGGGTAAAATGTAGCATTCCTCATTCCAAAAAGATGGTTCAGTTCGAGCTACTCAAAAATTGTAGCTTGTTCAGAGTGATCTCTGTGGTCCTATGTAGACACCCTCTTTTGGAAACTATCTTTACTTCATGACTTTCATTGATGATTTTTCAAGGCATGCATGGGTATATCCATTGAAAGCAAAGTCCGAAGTGTTTATGTGCTTCAAATAGTTTCTGGTTTTGGCTGAAAATCTATCAGAATGTAAAATGGGAACCCTCTATTTTGATCGAGGGGGGAAATATATGTCTTCTAACTTTAATGCATTTTTGGCTAAATGAGTGTACAATGCCATATACACCTCAATAGAATGGAGTTGTTGAACGGAAGAATAGGTGACTCATGGAGATGGTGAGGTGAATGGTCAAGAGTTAGGCTTTACCACATAGTTTCTGGCATGAGGCTATCATGTGTGCAACATATGTACTTAATAGGTTTCCCACTAACGCATTGCAATCTATCACTCCATATGAGGCTTGGCATGGTTGTAAGCCATCTGTTGCTCACCGATGTGTTTTTGGTTGTTTGGAATATGCATTACTGCCTGAACAAAAACACAAAAAATTGGATGATAAAGCAATGAAATGTATTTTTGTTGGGTACAATTCTGAAAGCAAAGGCTATCGTCTGTATCATCCATAGACTAAATGCATTTTGGTTAGCGGTGATGTTGTTTTTGTGGAAGATGCTATTCAACCATTCCTTTCATGTACTAAGGAGACATTAGTTAGCTCCAAATACATGCATGGCACTTCGCGACCTCTTTTTACAGGTGGACACTCTAGTGCTAGTCTAACGAGGCAACTTCTCAAGCTTTACAAGTTTCATGTGATGATGCAGATCATTCCATTGTGATGCAAATTTACATGATGCACTTGTTGATGAGAGAGCTGATATTGAGGAGGAAAAAACTATGCCAAAATGGCTGGTGCAGAATTGCGTGAAAGCAAATTAGATGCACCTCTATCATATCACACTCGTTCAATCTCTCATAGTGCTTCTTTTGCATCAGATTGCTATGCTATGGCTGCCTCTAGTCTCTATGATAAGAATGAGCCTGTTTTGTTTGATGAAGCACAAAATTCTAAAAATTGGATGATTGCTATGCAATCAAAATATGATGCTATCATGAAAAATGGTACCTAGTCTTTATGTGACTTGCCTCCTGGCAAGAAGACCATTGGCACTGAGTGGATATACAAGCTGAAGTGTAAGCCTCATGGAACAATTGACAGGTATAAGGCTAGGCTTGTTGCAAAGGGTTATGCTCAAGAAAGAGGCATTAATTTTGATGAGACCTTAGCTCCTACATGCTGAATGACTAGTATTCATAACATCTGTGCACTTGCAGCTCATCATGGTTGGAATGTACATCAGTTGGACATTAAAACTACATTTTTGAATGGCGACTTGCATGAAGAAGTGTATGTTTTTCAGCCTTGTGGCTTTATGCAGAAAGGGCATGAAAACAATGTGTGCAGGTTGAAGAACGCATTATATGGTTTAAAGCAAGCACCATGTGCTTGGTATGAAAAGATACATGCCTAGCTGATTGCACATGGTTTTGAGAATAGTCCAACTGAAAGCACCTTATATGTTAAGTGTGTAAATGATGTGCTTTTGATCATTGTTGTCTATGTTGATGGCATGTTGCTCACTCGTCTTCATGAGAAGCATATTGCTGATTTTGAGGTTGATTTGCATGCCTCATTTGGGATGTCAGATTTGGGGCATTTGCATCATTATTTAGGCATTTAGTTTATGCAAGTTGATGGCAGAATAGATTTGTGTCAAACAAAATATATTGACATATTATTGTAGCATTTTGGCCTTGAAGACTGCAAACCTATTGCCACTCCTATGGAGACAGGTTTACGATTGAGTCTTCATGATGCTCGAGATGCATTTGATGTTGTTCTCTATCAACGCTATTGGATGCTTGATTTACTTATGCATTACTTGGCCAAATATTCAGTTTTCTGTCTCACAGATGAGGAGGTTTATGCATTGCCCAGATGTCAAGCATTGGCAGATAGTTAAGTGCATCTTTTGCTACTTGAGTGGTATCCGGCTACTTGGATTGTTTTATCCCAAGGGGGGATCACTGTAGCCATATTTACATGTTTTTTTTTACTCTGACTGGGTTGGTTGCTATGACACTCGTGTGTCCACTAGTGGCTTTTGCTTCACACTTAGTAGCTCATCTATATCTTGGTTGAGCAAGAAGTAGCCTATTGTGGCCACTTCTAGTTGTGAGGCTGAGTATAGGGCAACTTTCATAGCGACTGTTGAGTGTGTGTGGCTCAGACGCCTTATGGTTGATTTGGGTGTTGTTCAGTCTTCTACTACCACCATCTTCATTGACAGTCAGAGCGCATTGGCAATTGCAAGGAACCTTGTGTTCCATGCTCGCACTAAGCACATTGACGTGCATTATCATTATGTCAAGGAGAGGTTTCTGTGCTGGAGTGATCAACTTGGGATATGTGCCCACGTAGGAGAACATTGCACGACTTTTCACGAAGGCTCTATCTAGGGAGAATTTTGAAGATTTTCACAAAGATTTGGGCTTACTTCCTTTTGTGGATTGATTCCACATAGCTTGTCACTTCCTTATACATGAGTGCCAGCTCCTTGTTCACCACATCACTCCCAAGGGATTTGTTGATATATCTAGGTAGTGATGTGTGTGAACACACTAGGACCACTGAGGCACTTTTTTCCCTCGACTTGTATATATGCTTATTTCCCTAATGGGTTACTTATCTTTGTACATTGTAGTGTTAAAAAATTCAATATTGTGTGTTGTGCTCCAAGCTTTTTCTTCTTCCTTGTGCTTTTTGTGTGCTTCTGCAGACCTCAAACTCCAACATATATATCTCCCTACAATTCACCGTGTAAGAAAGCATTCTTCACATCCATTTGATGCAAAATCCATCCTTTTGGTGTAGCCAATGCAATATGTGCTCTCAAAGTATCCATTTTAGAAATAGGGCTGAAAGTTTCCTCATAATCAATGCCATATTTCTATGCATATCCTTTGCTACCAATTGTGCTTTATACTTGCTTATGCTACCATCAACATTGTGCTTTACCTTGTGAACCCACTTGCAGCCTATGTATTTCTTTCCTCATTGCAATGGAACCAAGTTCCTCATCCGTATCCTTCTCCTAATCTGCATTTCCAATTGCATCTTCGAAACAAATAGGTTCAACATCTTGTATTACCTTTGTCATGTAGGCACAATGATGAGTCATGTAACTATCATACATCAATCATTGTACTGAATTCTACATCATCCCAGATCATCTTGGTCCGAGGTCACTTCTTCTTGTTGTATCCTTTGCATATGCCTTTCTTACTCGTAGATTCTTCACAAAGGGCAATCCAAGTTCCTCATCAAGGTTCTTTTCCACTTGATTCTCCAGCAATGTCTTCAAAACCTATAGATGTTTTATTACCAACAAAAACCTTTTCTTTACCTTTCTTGGACATAGTTGATGAATTTGTTGGACTGAAATTTCCACACAATCTTCCACCCCACGGTTTTGAGTTGGAAGTGTTGCCTGGTGACACGTCAGGTCCACTCATAACGTTAGATTTTGCACTTGATTTTTTAGCATTTCCTTTGTCATTTGAGTCAAGATTAAGTCCTTCTTTGGCATTTGCATAGAAGATTGACATTTCATCAAACACCACATCTCTGCTTACCATCACTTGTCCTGTGAGTGGGTTACCTAATGAAGACATTTCTATGCTTTTGGGTCAAGTTTTGTCCTCAACTCATCTAGACCATGTACACATGCAATACAAGTGAATACTCTCATATGTGATAAGTTTGGCTTTCAAGATGTAAAGTTATCTTTAGGTGTAAGTTGATGTACAACAACAATCAAATTTCTATTCATGATGTATATAGCAGTGTGCATAACCTTTGCCCAATAACAATGAGGCATATTTTTCTCAACCATCAAGGCTTTTGCTATTTCTACAATATGTCTATTTTGCATGTAGCAATGCCATTGTGTTGTGAAGTGTATGTGCATGAAAACTATCTTCGAATTCCATGAACTTTTAGAAAACTATTGAACTCATTTGACATGTATTCACCTCCTTTATCATATCTTTATGTATGAATATATTTCCTTGTTTGCTTTTGGGCCAGCTTGAAATTTTGAAAGTGAGTAAACACCTCACTCTTCTCTTTCATGAACTATATCCATACCTTTTGTGTATGGTCATCAATGAAAGTGACATAGAACCTGCAACCTCCCATATATCTGGTCTTTGTAGGAGTCTAAACATCTATATGTACTATTTCTAGCACATTTTCACTAACATGCTTCACATGTGAAATTGATGCCCTTGAATGTTTACCGAATTGGCATGCTTCACATACCTTTTGCATCTCTGCTACCTTGAAATTTGGTAGTCCATTGACAAGCTCCTTTGACGACATCAAATTCAGCCTCTACAAATTTGCATGTCCAATTCACTTGTGCCAAATCTCTATGTCAACAATAACACCTACAACTTTTGCAAACATGGCTGCATTCATTTTAGGAATTTTCACATTCAAGCTGAAAATCCTACCAAATTTATTCGCTTTGGCAACCAACCTTCCATTCTCTTTATACTCCTCTACATATAAACCATCAACATTGAACCTTACATGTAATCCCTAGTCAATGATTTGTCCAACAAAAACTAAATTCTTTGTTATATTTGGAACATGTAGTACATCAGCAAGATGTTTTAACTTCCTGTCCTCCATGGATAGTGCTATGTTTCTTGCATGATCAATAGGATGTGATGTATCATTGCCTATTTCAACAAATCCAGGAGTATACAATTTTTGCAAACTACTAAACCATTCTGCATGGCCGATCATGTGATTTGAGGCACCTCAATCAACATACCAAACATTACCTTTCAATTTTGAAGCATCAACTAACATTGTACTCATCATGTGATGTTGGACCATGAACAACTTCTTTAGGTTATTTGCACTTGTGGATACATGGTTAATTTGTTGCTTTCTACTATTTTGATTCTTCAACCTGCAATCACATCTTTTCCTCTGATGAAGCACAAAATTCTGGAAATTGGATGTAGCTATGCAATCAGAATATTATGCCATTATGAAAAATGGTGACCGAGTTTACCACAATTCTAGCATCCCTTACTATCATTACCTGAATCATTTCTTTGGAAATTTCTGTGGCCTCTTTGGCTTCCCCTACCTCAAAATTATCCTCTACTTCTTGTGATTCTGTTGTTGACCTTGCTCTTGGTTATAATTTCCTCTTCCACTTCCAAAGCTTGTTCCTCAGCCTCTTCCTCTACCAAAATAGAATACCGAGTTAGAGCTAGCTTTTCTTTTGGAGTTCGAGTCTTCAACAAGGTTCTTTTCTTCAATTATCAGCATGGACACAAGGTCAATAAAATTTGGAATATTTTCCATGATCTGAATAGAAGTTCTAACCTATTTATATGCAGTTGATCGACCTCGAGAGAACACTTCTACCTTATCAACATCATCTACATTGATGCCAATAGATGCAAGCGACTCACATATGCTTTTGATTTTTAGAGTAGTCACTTATCGACATGCTTTTTTTCTCTACTGTATGCGGTGCATTCTTGAGTTGCAATTTTCGTGCCTTTGTGTTGCTCTCATAGCCAATTATGCTATCAGGTATGCTAAGAGACATCCTATACATTACCTTCCGTGCTCCTTGGTTCCAAACTTCATATGCTCTTAACTGATGTGGAGCCTGATTCCTCTCTAATAGCGGTGGATCATTTTCAGTCTCTCCTTTGATGTATTTTCAATAGCCTTTTCCCATTAGGAAATTTGTCATTCTGAATCTCCAACCATGAAAGTTGTTCTTGTCCAAGTTATTGCTCATAAGTTGACTCATTCCATCATCATTTTCCATTTCTACAGCGATTCACAATACTGCAAGAACACTAGAAGTAGTACTTCTTCTTGAAGACTATCACATTGACTCCACAATTCAATCTTAGAAAATCATAGTTTTTCTGTATCAAGAGTACATGAAATCACTTGAAATTTTGGATTTGGAATATCTGAGAGATGTGAAATAGAATGCAAGTCATAATTTTGCAATTTGGCTTGTTTTTCCCATGGGTCCCAACTTGCAAACTCAAAAAGGAGGTCAAGATGGATCTGAAACAAAAATTTGAGAAAAATAAGTGAGCCTAAAGGGATAAATCTCAAAAATATTTTGATTTCTTCTACCTTCACACCAAAATAATTTGCAATCTGAGATCACTTGTGAAGCACACGTTCTCCACACCTTCTCATGAAATCTTCACTGTCCCTCTTCTGCATGAGCTCTCTACAACTACACTAGCTTTGATAACATGTCAATAGAAAGAAGAAAAGGAAGAGAGCTCTCACACAGTCTCACACACAAAGAGTGGATCACACACACATTGAGGCAAGGAAGAATGATCTTCTTATTCTTCTATTACATAAAGAGAATATACAAGAATGACCTAATACAACAATACAACCAATCCAATATATAAAGAATAGTACATAAAGAAACCCCTAATGTTTGCAAATGAGTGAGTTGGCAAGAATGCAAATGTACCATCACTCTCGATAGATAAATTTGGTTAAAGTCACTTAAAAGTGTCCCTGACATATATCTGCATAACCACTACATGTCAAAGAGATGAAAAAGTGGTACATATCATCCTCGATATCACATGTTGAGCTTGATATCTCAACACATTAGACTTGCCATATGTATCAAAACTCATGTTTTATAAATGTGGTGATACAAGCATGTTCAAAGAAAGTGTATCTTACCAAAGGGTTTCCCACCATGTCAATATGTGATTGTCTAAAACAAAAAGAGGTGGTTAAATCATAGTCAAATGTTGGACCATGTTCCGATATTGGACTATAGTCCAATCACAATCACGGTCAACTAGTTTTAGGAAAATTAGAACACGGTTTAACGTTGACCAAGATTCAACTTCTCTTATAAAAACAACCAAAATGGAGTTGGTTATTATTATGCCAACAATTGGAATAGCAAATGGGCTATATTCATCTCATGGTTGTAATGAGGATTTTGGGCATATAATTAGCATCTGTAAAACTAAGCATATAAGAAATCATTGTGTGAACGATCAGTAGACTTTCTTTGTAATAGTAGCCTAATGGACAGTCCAATAAGGCCTTGTATAGAAAGTCATTAGAGGGCTTGACCAAATTGGGTCACCTACTAGTAGAGGGTAATGAAGCTAATATTCAGCCTTCAAAGCATGTTGTAGATAGGAAAGACGATGAAAAGGGCTACAAAATTAGTCTAGACCAACCTCCATAAGATGTAGAAGAAGTAGGGAGTGGCCTAAAAAAAGAAGAGACGACACACATGGTCCAATTTTGGAAAAGGAGAGATTGAAGCTAACACATGAAGTGTGCAATGGATAAATGTACAAAAACCTAATGTATTAAATAATGTAGTAAAGATAGTGCATATAACGTTCATGCAAGAGAACTTGAAACAACGTGTGGCTTTTCATATTGGAACTTTTGGATGCATGTTGAAACCTTCGTTGCTAATACAATGTCAAAGTGTGGAAGATTATGTTTAAGCTAACACAAGAAGAAAATATTGAAGACATGCCAACCCCAACCTTGCTTCAAGGAAGAAAGCAAGAAGGAAGACATGGTTTGAGGTTCCACAACCAAGTTAGCTCAAGAAAACATGGTTTGAGGCTACTCACTCACATTAACCAAAGGAAGGTTCGAATCAAGTGGCTTTATCAAAGTGAAGTGATCCATATGCGATGAGACTCCATACTTAACCACTTGTACATAGTTTTTGTTGCATTCATTTGATTCTAATTAATGTGCTCCCTCTCCAAACTCCATGTAGTCATTGCATCTCTTGCTTCTAATATAGTCTATGAATGAGGACGGTACAAAGACTTTAGGTGGGGAATTGTAGCATTAATTCATCAAAGTTCAGTGACTGTTTCTCCTATATTTTAGCCCATAATGTATGTAGCTTTCATTGTAGAAAAACCATAACATAAGTTTCTCATCATTCAAAGTGGAGAATAGGCAACTCTTTCATGACTCTACTTAACTCGTGCATTTGAACACTCATCTTTTCACCCCTTCCTTGAAAGACTAGTTTAGGAGTGCCTTGAAAGACTCCAAAGTGTTTGTGTTGTTTAGGTATACTTGCATTACATATCCACAAAAGCTTTCGTAGAGAACTGGAGGATTGCGATGGTGTTGATCCATGAAAGCATCAATAGTTTATGCACTTCCAATGATAATGGCATAGAGTTTTCAAGCTTCATCTCGAATCCGAGCCATAAAAAACGTTATCTCACAAGAACACATGGTGACTATTAGGACTTGCTTTCACTCATTCTCTCTCTCACACATGCACTCTTTCACCGTCTTTTCACACACAAAAACACCCCTTATCATTCGTTTACTCACATCACATGCACACTCTTAATCTCTTCACAAGCACTAGCACATCTCCTATCACTCATACACTCATGCACCATTTTTCACACATGCACACACACATATACACACTCATCATACAGCCCTCATGCACACTCAAACCCACTCACTCTCTCCCTATCCCTCACATGTAGACATACAATGATCTCTTCCACTCTCTCTCTCTCTCACACACATACACACACCTCTTATCTCACACACATCCATACACTAACACTATCTCATGTGCACCCATTCACACCTTCACACGCACATATTTTTTTCTTTGTCTCTCTCTCTCTCTGTGTCTCTCTCATATGCCAATAATTACCATATATCTCTCTTCCCTGAATGTCGCATAGTCTTCAAATTAATCTCTCTCTCTCTGAGATGCCTGATCGACCAGGCTAGGGTGAGGAAGAGGAGATTATATTGTTGCTTTGTGGACTTCCGCAAAGCATTTGACACTATTCCCAAGGATCAACTCTTCAGACGACTAGTTGACATCGGAGCTCCGGAGGAGACGATATGGGGGATCCACGCCTTATACGAGAGAGTATCTAGTAGAGTCAGATGTCCAGGGGGCTTATCTGATCCACTTGCTAGCACTATCGGGGTGAAGCAAGGATGCCCTCTCTCACCCACCCTCTTTGGTCTTTACATTGATGAGATAGTGGACCTCATACAGCAGTAGGGGGGAGATGGCATTGAGGTACACGGGTCCAGTGTCCATATTCTTTTATACGCTGATGATATTGTATTGGTTTCAGAGTCTGCAGAAGGTCTACAACAT
This sequence comes from Ceratopteris richardii, assembly GCA_020310875.1. Lineage (NCBI taxonomy): Eukaryota > Viridiplantae > Streptophyta > Polypodiopsida > Polypodiales > Pteridaceae > Ceratopteris > Ceratopteris richardii. The sequence goes on along the minus strand of CM035410.1, from coordinate 185,669,451 downwards.
CATCTACACGACCTAGATGACTTTTGTAGACACAGAGGGTTATCTGTGAATCTTGGTAAAACCAAGGTCTTGATCTTTCATACATCAGCACAGGTACGTAGACATAGTTTGTTCACAGCAGCAGGTGGACCGATCGAGGTGGTCGGATCATATGTTTACTTAGGGGTGACATTTACAGCAGCATCAGGGGTCTTCTCTATGGCTCAGGCAGCCCGTGACCGCATCACACGTGGGTACGCAGCACTAGCTTTGATGGAGAGACACTGCCACCAGGCATATTTTCAGGAGCCCCGCACAAAGGGGTGGCTCTTTGACACTTTGGTTACGCCAGCGCTCATGTATGGGGCAGCCATATGGGGACCAGGATTAGCTACATCAGTATGGACAACATTAGAGAGGCCACAGATCCTCATGATTGCCAGACTTATCCGCAGCAAACCTTCGGTACCACATGATATCATTAGAGCAGAGCTCGCTGCACCACCGATGCTAGTTGAGGCACTATTCCAGACAGTATGCCTATTACATAGACTTCAGAGCATGGATACAGAGCGCATTGCTTATCGTGCTTTCGAGGCATCACGTGATATGGCATTAGCAGGCGACACCTTCTCATGGTATGCACAAACACGAGACTGGCTTGCCCACCATGGCTTTGACATAGACAGGCTACCACCACTACAGTATGACTCTCATGCACCCACCTACTCGCTCTCTCATCAAGAGAGGAATAGGATCATTCGTCAGGAGATATGGCATACATACATACAGAGGACATGGGTGAGCCCTAGGGGTACATTGCCATCGCAAATGCTCTACTACCGCGAGCATTTTCTACATATATCGTGCACGGGCTTCATCGAGATTCCGAGATACATGCAGATCTACCTTCCCCACCACCTACGAGTCGTCATTGGGCAGCTCCGGGTTTCATCACATCAGCTCGAGATTGAGAGGGGTCGGTCCAGGGGATTCCCCCGTGAGGAGAGGTGGTGCCCAGTATGCCAGACAGAGGTAGAGAGTGAGGAGCATTTTGTTATCAGATGTCCAGCATACTTAGACCTACGAGCACAGTTCCAAATCGAGGAGTCATTCCAGCTGTGCATGACTATGGGAGACCAGAGACGCTTGGGACGCTTTCTCACAGCAGCATACGAGAGGCGAGAGCGGTCACTACAGCCCATACATCAGTCACGGGTGAGTACCCAGCAGACCATTACCCAGTTCTTTCAGCGAGTTGAGCTACATCAGAGAGGTCCATCTATAGGGCTCACGCTCCACCAGGCAGCAGCACAGAGAGCACGGTGCCGACCACGCATGGGCCGATATCGTCGACCACGACTGTATCAGGAGGATATCTCACGCATCAGGATTGCCTACGACCACATGATGGAGCATAGGCGTACCACCACCCCCTGGGTTGTCTTCCTTCAGGAGGCACTCAAACCACCACCGATGTACCACATACTACACCCACCTCCACCCATCACCAGTAGCTAGGGCGTTTTACTCAGATTTTGGGATCCCCCATGTATTAGGTGGCCACTATCTGCAGAGTCAGAGCCATGTCTCCCCAGCCTTTTCCAGCCCTATATAGCTTTGTGTAGCAATATACTTTTTTATTTCACTTTATCTTCTACACAGGGTTACTACACTTGTACATGGTTTTTGTCTCATAGGCCAAGTTTGGCCTCCAGAAGACGTTAATATGACTTTCTTTCTTTCTTTCTTTCTTTTTCTCTCTCTCTCTCTCTCTCTCTCTGTTACCTTTGTTATTTCATCAATACTTGAGCATGACGCCATTCATCTCTCTCTCTTTCTTTCCATTTCTCTTGCACCTAGCCATTGAATACCCAACTCATCTATCTCTCTCTCTCTCTCTCTCCCCTTTCTCTCTCTCTCTCTCTCTCTCTCTCTCTCTCTCTCCCTTTATTATGCCTCTTCTTCCTCCTATGCACAACCATCACTACCCTCATCTCTCTCTCTCTCTCTCTCCCCTTCTCTCTCTCTCTCTAATATTCATGCAATTGAGATGCCCTTTCTCTCCCCCCCTCTCTCTCTCTCTCCCCTTCTCTCTCTCTAATATTCATGCGATTGAGATGCCCTCTCTCTCTCCCCTTCTCTCTCTCTACTACTCATGTGATTGAGATGATCTTTGTCTCTCCCTCTTTGTGTGTGCATGCCTATTCCTCTAGCCATGATGTTTTAATGATCAAAGAAGAAAGGAAAATCACACACACACAATATGTATGTATGTGTGTGTATATATATATATATATATATATATATATATATATATATATATATATATATATATATATATATATATATATATATATATATATATATATATATATATATATATATATATATATATATATAACCAAGTTAACTTTTACCGTTGACTTTGCTTGACCAAATTGGCTGAACTCATCAACCTATCTTGGTCAGCCTTGGTCGACCTATAAAAAGGTTAGTCAAGCAATTGGTTTTTCCTTGTTATTCTAGTCAATGTCAAAACTCGTATGGCTAACTCAAAGGGCCTAATAAGTAATCAAAAGAGGATCATTTAGGTGATAAAGCTAGCTTGAAGGTTCATTTTTGATAAAGAGATGCATGTGTGCATGTGAGTGGGGGGTGGGATGTTAGCGGGTTAGAGGGAGTGGATGGGTGGAGAAAAAAAATGAGAAAAATTCATTGCCCACTTACTTACTCTCCCTAAAACTTAGTAGAATCCTTCTTCCTTTAGTTCCATGCTTCTTCTTCCCTTTTACCCCATTGTTCGTCCTTTGACTCAACTTTGACTGCTTTGACTTAGCAATTTTTAGCTCGGGTTTTGAGCTTCCTCCAACAATACTCCTCCCTCCTTTCTTCAATTTCCAACAGAGGTCTTTGTGGCATCTAGGATGAGTGACGACATTGATGATATTAGGTGGTGAATATCAACATCATACTATTGTAGCTAAATATTGACATCGTACTATAGTAGCTCACACGTATAAAACCTCTTAAATAGGTAGATTATAGCTTTGTGCAGACATTTTTTATTTCTTGAATATCTTTTATGTGTATCCTTGAAAAAAATGAATAATTTTTATGTTAAAAGAAAATAAAAGGTTCCAGAATGAGGGTGTGCATGAGTGAATTTCTACCCATTAAAAAATCAAAATAAATGAAGGATGATGTAGAGGAGGTACTGGGGTATCTACTTTTAACAGGAGCATGCAGCAAGCACTCCAGTACTTCACCTACTCAAGGGAGGTTCTCCTTTAGGGAAATATACCCTTTAACACTTCTGTGAGCAGGCCGATATCAATGATTGCACATATTTGTGAATACTCAGGAAAATATTAATGTCAACTGACCATAAAGGAAGACCAATCACTCCTTAGTTCGAACGGATGATTACAACATAGGCATAAGAAATGCTCTAGAGTTAATGCTCTAGGCTAGCATGCCACTCCAAAACTAAACAAAGTCATTACAAGAGAGTCGTCCAATCCACACAATGCACACAGCTAGATGCAGGTTAGCAATGATCAATACAAAGTATGAAGAATTGCTCTGAAGAAAAGAGCATAAAAATACCAGTGACTCACACTAAAAGACAAATCCAGGCCACTCTCTTCACACTATAGTGCTATTAGCCCTCCACTAGGAAGCCCACGCTCTGTATCCGCACCACAGAGTGACTTCCTACAATAGGCTTGTAACCACAGAGTCCAAAGAGAGGGCACTTGTACGCATCTGAGCATATGGGTGACTCTCTGAATGTATCCCCCCAAATGATCACAAGTCCATTGCTTTTATAGGCTCCAATAGGCCAAGAGGGCCTTGCCGATTCGTCACGTCCACTGATCATGCACCGGTTCATTGCCCAAAATTGGAGGGGTAGATCAATTATGCCTCTTGATTTTGAATTGGATCCTCAAAAATAGGCAATCGTCATAAATGGTTGGCGGCAACAATCATTTCTCTACTTTCACTTTCACCATCTACACTTTTACTGACATTTTTGCATGCAAATTGAGATCCTCATTGGGTGCCGCTCGCGATATTTGAATGATCCTGAGAAGCACATCCATCACATATTTTTCTCTACTTGCCTTTGACCCTTATATTTGATGGACGGTAATTCAAAAAATAATCTCAATGCTAAGGTACCTCAAACCCTCATATGATAGTTCCTAAATTCTTCATAAGCATCGAACAACCCTCAATTAGCATTGTCATCTGATAGCATTCAAGATTTGCATATTCCCCTCAGCTTCACAAGAGAAACGCAAGCATAACATATGTGGTGTGTCTCTTCTACATCGGCAAATTCAAATATCTGCTAAACAGCACAAATCTATCAAGAACAATGGTGAAGCAACTTGGGATCTTAGAATATTTTGGTTTGTTCAAACATCTACTGCCATGCTTGCAAAATGCAAATCTCTGTTCCTTAAGAGATGTATGCCTTAATGCGTAGCTGGAAAACCTATCCAACTTCCTTTTCTTAGGGACTGGAGAGATATGATTGGTTTGGCAATTTGATTCAACTGACTTGAAAGTGCTCTCTGTATCAAGCATCCCAGCAAGACTCTAAGGTATAGCATTAGCGTAACTTTCTTCTTTAGATGTTACGAAGTAAGGTTTCTATCATCAACATGAACATTTGAGAAGAATCTTGCCAGGTCAAGGAATGGCTTCTCAAAATTATAGTTGCTCTTTGCAGAGATTTCAGAATACTGCAGATTCTCCTTTCTATGAATGTGACTTTCTTTGCCTTGGCAAAAAAGACCCAGCCACAGAAACGTGGGATTCAGGATCCCGCATTTCTGTGGTTGGGGCTTTTTTGCCATTTATAAGACTATTTGAGCATACATATGCCATAACATGCACATAGAGAAGATAAAAAAGATCTTGATTAAATACAGAAAGTGGATAACATTTCATAACGTACAATGGAAAATACAACATATGCAAAATACAAATTTTGTTTATCCAAAATGTTACATCAGTTCATAGTTGCTTTCAGTTTCTCAACAATTTTCTTTCTCCATTGGAGAGATTGTGGCAACTGATGGGTTCATACGGATCGAGAAATTACATTGGGGTCTTGCATTCCAAGACCCGTGGCAATACCTATTTGTCCTACTACCTTTCTTCTAACGTTAACTCCTAGAGTAGTTACAACTAAAGATTTTGTAACCAAAATGACACAATTAGTGCCTTGGGTAATTGTAATCAAACACAAAACTTTGCTCAGAGCCTTCAAGCACCATGTCATGAAGTGCCCATCAGGACTATAATCTTTATGAATAATTATAAAATCATCCTTTGGCAACTTTCCAATGTAGTTTGCTAAGGATGAGCCAGTTCTGCGAGAAGATCGATCACCACCGGACCTTGACGCGAACTTGTCCACTTCAATGGCTTCCTATTAAGAAAGAAAATGATAATTCAAGCTCCAACCTTATTAAATTAAATTATTCAATTCTTTACTAAGCACTTACATCATGAAGCTTGTCTTCTTCCTCCCCTCTTCTAGGGGCATCAAGATCTATGCTAGAATGGGTCATCCCACTCTCCTCTGCTATTGGGGATGTAGGTACTTTTTTCTTCATAATTCTTCCTCCTACTCCACTGAACTCTTCTTCCGTTGTATAATTGTTATTATTTTTCAAAATATCCTCGCACACCATCGCTATGGTGTCTACCATAGAATCACCAAGTGGGATAGCTTTCTTTTCAAGTATATCAGATGTATTATCAAGTAGAACATCTGACATAGTGGAGAAAAGACTTAGGCACTCATCCAGACGAAGTCTGAATGCCTTCTCAATGTCATGAAGGAAAATAAACTCGTCTCCATCAACAATGATGATGGAGAGATATTCAATTTCCACCTCTGGTAATGTGGGCTCAGAGGGGTTGAGATTTGATGGTGGGGGCTCTTCCATGGTTGATTTCTCACACAGTTTGTCATCCAAACCACCAAACAACTCTGTGTGGATTATGCCACTCTCTCTGGATAAGTCTATGACCTCTGGTTGGGACTCATTTTTTTCATGAACAAATCCCCCCATGACAAGGTTGGGGAGATCCATGGGTGCAGGCTTTGGTTCCTCATTGGTGATAAATTTTATTATGGAGATGTAAGAAAGGTACCTAGTACCCATCCTCTTCTTTTTATTAAGTTTTTTTTTTCAAAGGCACTATTTCATCCAACAAATGCCCTACATGGTCAGCAATTGCCATGAAGCCCTTAAGGCGCTTCATGAAAGCTTCATCACCTTTATGAACGTAGAGCAAAAGGTCACACGAGACCCACTTGCCATCATAAGGTGGAATATCTATGGAGTAGCGCAAGATGTAGAGC
>CM035410.1:185563084-185658084 GCA_020310875.1 Ceratopteris richardii | reverse complement strand
TGCTAAATATCCTTTCCGTGCATGTTCTAATGCTACTTAAATAGGCTAAAAACAAAAATATGCTTAAATGATAAGTTATGATGCAAAAATTGAAATTTAACTTGAAAACAAAAACTTGGTGCAAAAATGTGAAAATGAATGGTTCTCTTTCCATTTGAGTGCTCTAATTAGGACATGGAACTAAGCAAACAACAGACAAACAATCCAGAAAAAGAACCACTCTCACTTCTATTAAGGTAATATAAACCATGATCTACATCAATAGAAATCTGTAAACAACACTCACAAAGATTATTTATCCACGAGTATGCACCTTAAGGTTGTTGCATTCATGGACAAAGTGCTGTAATAAATGGACACCCCGATTACATCTCCATGAGTCAGGGTCTGAAAATCTTCTTTGTTAGCAAAGAGGCTATCTGTATCATCAAAATCTGCTAGCGAATCAAAAAAAAAAAAAAAAAAAACTTTTATCTTCAACATTGCAGCAAATTTCTTCAATTTTTTAGGCGAGCAAAATGGCATCAACCCCATGTAATAACCTTGGATCATATATTCTTCAAATGTGATCAATAACATAAATATAAAGTATCATTCATTCCAACAAAATTTCAAGATCATAGTGTATCTTTTAACCAGAAATACCTATATAGATGCATTATAGTAGAGCACAGACATAACTGAAGCCACTCATGAATTAGATTAATTGAAATCAATGAAAGTTCATAATTCAGAAACACTTCAAAAGTTTAAGATAAGTTCACCAAAAGTTTACTAATTTAAGCCCCATGCCAAATAACAAAACAAGTGAGTTTACCTGCAAAAGGTTTCTTTGCCCATCCCTACAAAATTTAGGACCCCATATGGGACTACCCTACAGCATTTTCGTTCTCTTGGCAACTGTCAGTCATCATATCATGGCAACAAGAATAATAAATGTGTAGTCGTCCTTATATCAACTTTTTGAGAAGATTTCAGGGGATTTTCTAGGGTTTTCCTCAGCCTTGGAATTCATCACGATGATTTATAAGCAATTTGTTGAAATGTGACATGCACTAAAGAACATATGGATGAAATAAGTACATCCATAGTAATCTTGTCTAATTTTTGCTGAAAAAATTACCCTTACAACCTATCCATATTTGTTTTCTTTACTTTAAGAATTAGCATATTACAAAATGACCAGCACAAAAAGAAAACAAGTGAAGGGAAATGGATCACTTACCGATGAGAGAGCATTATTTTGACTTACCTGCTCCCCTTGCAACTGATGCTTCTCCTACCTACTAGTATGAAGTTTACCACCCCCTTCCCCTGTCCTTAGCCACTCTCTCAGTTAAACTGATTTCCTACTTCCCTCTTTAGATCTTACACTCCTGATAAAAGCTTCACACATCTTCCTAGCTGTTGATCTGCCATCCTAGATTATGGGCCCTGTAAGAGATATGTCGCAGACTCTTCATGACTCCAAGAGTTTTTTAAGCCTTCCTTCACCATCTACTACTCCTGTATGCTGTCTTGATTTGTGTTAGGAGAGGATGGTTGGATGCACTCAGAGATTGACTAGGTGTTGCTAAACCTGCTTCACACCAGCCCTCTTTGACTCCAGGAATGCTTAGTACAGTTGATTAGCTTCCAATTGATACCAAGAAAGCATATATGTACTTTGCAAATGATATGTGTAATGATCAAATCAAAACAGATAATGACAAACCATAAATATATGTACTTTGCACTTCACAAATCCAAGAAAACTTGCTATTTTGGTATTGACACCTGCTCAATCTTTCACTCAGTATGACCAACACACTTACAATTGATCAAATTTCTTCTGGACATATTAAATTAGCTTAACAAGCTACCAATTGCAAGTGGAATGAGAAGAAATGACAAACCATACTCTGATAAATAAGTTTAGCAAAAATATATGTACCCCCGACTTTTTAGGAACTCTGCAGACACAGACTAGTGAGCACTTCGAGCGTGATTTCTCTGCAATGGCTGTACCAATTGATTTGAAACTTTGTAGGCATGTAGAAAACTTTGAGCTGAATCCAATGTGCTTTGAATCACTTGAAATGGTTGAGTAATGACCGAGATATGGCCTGTTGAAGTTACCAGACTTGGAGGTAGACAACTCAGAGAACACAGAAGTAGTAGATGTAAATGTATGTATTACTTCACATTGATTTACAAAATCATTGGCATGTCAAGCATTGCCTAATGAGATAGAGATGTGTGGGCAATAGTGTAGCACTCACACACTCAAAGATAGGTGAGATATGCCTCAGGAAAATGAGCTAGAAATGAACAGCTACCCGCGACTCTTTTCTTGCCTCTTTTATAGAGTTGAGTTGAATTCAAAATTCAAAATCTCCTAGAATCTTTCACCTAAAAGTTGATTGAGATATTCCTTCAATCAATCAATCAATTTTTCCATGACTTAATCAAGTAGGTGTGATTACATAAGATGCCAAGTCACTAAGACTTTTACAAGAGATAAAATGGTAAGAAATCATAGGCATAAGTTCCTATGGTCTTTGCTTCATGTAGAGTCTTCAAAGTAGATGTCCAAGCCAAATGTGAAGGCTTGAATTGCACCAACAGCTCCCATTCAAGCCAAACACTTTGGCTTAAGTCTTCATTTTCAATCTTCAACCACATCGTGCAATCCAATCATGGATTTGAATCTGCATAACTTGTTTCCATCCAAGGCTTTAGTAAGTAAATCTGCACATTGCATATTAGTGGACACATAAGTCAATTGAATGTCTTTGCTTAGCAACTTTTCTCTCACATAGTGGTAATGAACCTCTATGTGTTTTGTCCTAGCATGATATATTGGATTAGCTGCAAGGTGAAGTGAACTTGTGTTATCTCCAAAGATAATTGGAGGCCTCGTGTATAGGCCTAACTCTGTATACAAAAGCTTCAACCAGATAGCTTCTTGAGTGGCATTGGCTAGCCCTCTATACTCTGCTTCAGTAGATGACAAAGCTACTGTAGGTTGTTTCTTGGCTGACCAAGAAATAGGTTTATCACCTGCAAAACATATGTATCCTGATGTGCTTCTCCTATCATCCTTGCATCCTGCCCAATCTGCATCTGAATATACTTTAATATCAATATCTGATGTATAAGGAAAGTACAAACCATGGTTCTGAGTTCCCTTTAGATACTTCAAAATCTTCTTTGCTGCCTCTAGGTGAGGTACCCTTGGTTTGTACATGAATTGACTTAGCACACTCACACCATATGCTATGTCAATTATAGTTAAGGTAGCATAATTCAAACTACCAACCATACTTTGGTATCCTGTAATGTCTTGGACTTCATCACCTTCATGAGCACTAAGCTTTAGGTTGACCTCCATTGGAGTGCTTGAGACTTTAGCATCCTGCAAATTAAATTTCTTCAACATGTCCTGAACATACTTCTTCTGAGTGATAAAGATACCTGAATTTGTATAAACCAATTCAAGACCTAAGAAGTACTTTAATAATCCAAGATCATTGATCTTGAACTCCTTCATCATCTGTCCTTTGATGCTTCTAATCCCATTGACATCATTGCCTGTAATGATGATGTCATCAACATAAACACACAAGTAGATTACCTCTGTACTACTCCTCTTTATGAATAGAGAAGTGTCTGCTTTACTCATCACAAATCCTTGGTCTTGGTGATATGTTGTCAACCTGTAATTCCATGCTCTAGGTGCCTGCTTCAAACCATATAGAGCCTTCTTCAATTTACAAACATAATTTACCTTCTTGAGATCTTCATAGCCAGGTGGTTGTGACATGTAGACTTCTTCAAATATCCATCCATTCAAGAAAGCATTCTTGACATCTAATTGGTACATGTTCCAATTCTTGTATGCAGCTACACTTACCAAAATTCTGATTGTTGGCATCTTAGCCACAGGAGAAAATGTCTCCTCATAATCAATGCCTTGGGTTTGTGCAAAACCCTTGGCTACCAACCTAGCTTTGTACCTGTTGATTGTTCCATCAGAGTTCCTCTTTAGCTTGTAGATCCATCTGGATCCTATCACCTTCATAGAGTCCTTCTTGGGTACTAAGTCCCATGTGTCACTCTCCTTGAGAGCTTCCATTTCTTCATCCATAGCTTCTTTCCATTCTGGTTTGGTGATTGCCTCCTCATATGAACCTGGTTCTTCATTCAACAGATCCTTTGCAAGATATGCAGAATGCTTAGTTACAAGAGAAGTGTCATACCCATATCTGATAGGCTTCTTACTTTCTCTCTGAGATCTCCTCATAGCTTGAGTTGAGGATTCTGGTATATCCTCTAGCTTCTTCATTTTCATCTTCCCTTTGGACTTCCATGCCTTGAATTCCTCAAGGTTAATTGTGTCATCATCATCTGAGCTTGAGTCTTCTTTCTAGATTGATTCTTCCTTGGTGAGCTTTGGGAAGTCTTCTTCCATGTCATAAGGTAGACTAACCTTCCTGCATTCATTTTCATACCATGAGTCATTCTCATCAAAAATGACATCTCTGCTTATCTTGAAACCTTTGTTTGAGGGGTTGTAGAATCTGTACCCTTTCTGGTTCATGTCATAACCAATGAGGATACATTTTTCAGCTTTAGGGTCTAGCTTTCCCCTTACCTGTGAGGGAATATGCACATATGCAACACAACCAAAGATTTTGCAATGATCCAATGATGGTCTCTTACCATGCCAAGCTTCATAAGGTGTCATTCCATCAAGTGACTTTGATCGCAACCTGTTAATGAGATATGTGGCAGTAGATACACTCTCTGCCCAAAGATAATTTGGCAATTTCTTTTCATTAAGCATAGATCTAGTTGTTTCAACAATGAGTCTATTCCTTCTTTCATCTACCCCATTTTGTTCAGGTGAGTACCTTGTAGTTATCTCCCTCTTGATGCCTCTTTCCTGCAAGAAGTCTTCAAACTCATTGGAGAAGTATTCACCTCCTCCATCTGACCTTAGCCTTTTCAAGTTTCTACCTGTTTGATTTTCAACTAGTGCAAGATATCTTTTGAAACAATTAAACACTTCATCCTTATGCTTCATAAAGTATAACACAGTCCATCTGCTATAATCATCAATGAAGGACACATAGTACCTTGATCCTGAAATGGAGGATTCCTTGCTAGGTCCCCAAACATCTGTATGCACCAATTCCAGATAGTCTTCATGCATAAAACCTTTCTTTGAATAGGGTAATCTGTGTGACTTACCAAATTGACAAGCTCCACACTTGTATATCATGTGTTGCTTGGATACATTAGGTATCCCAAGCACACATTGATCCCTGCACATTTGTTTTAAGTCCTTTCACCTATAAGACCTAACCTCTTGTGCCATATTTCTAATTCTGAAAGTGTTTGATCCTTGTAATTGTATAAAGCAATGTTCTTTGTGTCCTCTAGCTCAAAAGTAAACAATCTACCTGATTTTTCTCCCTTGGCTATCCTTCTGAATCCATGTCTTGGGTCCTCCACATATGCTCCATGTTGATTGAACCTGACCTGTAAACCTTTTTCCACAATCTGACCTACACTCATTAGGTTCTTGGTAATAGTTGGGACATAAAGTACTCTGCTCAATAAGTTCTGATTACCATCACTAGTCTTTACATTACCAATCTTTTCAACAGAATGCTTAGTATCATCACCTGTCTGCACTTGATGTTTGCCTCTGGGTTCTTCCAAATCAGAGAGTAGTGCCACATTACCAGCTACATGGTTAGAACACCCTGAATCAATATAAAATAAATGATCATCATTTGTACCTGCCTTGGAGGTCATATTCATGATCAATAGGGAGTCATCTTGCTCCTCTGTGTAGTTGTTGTAGTCCTTTCTATTTCTGAATCCACCTTGGTAGTTACCATTGTGATTGTGGTTGTAATTGTTGTTGTACTGATTGAATATACTTGTTCATTGTTGCAAAGGTACCATGTTCCTACGTGCCATTGATGCATCTACTCCAGGCCTATCCATCACAGGGGAGTACATCTTTGGACATATCAGACAGGCACTCTTGGAGATTGGAGTGGAGAATGTTGTCCAAGTCATAACGGACAACGGAAGTAATTGTGTTTCCATGGGGCGGATGTTAGAGCAGGAGTTCCCATCCATTGTATGGACTCCATGTGCAGCTCATAGCATAGACTTATTGATTGAGGATGTTGGGAAGGTCCCTTGGATACATGAGATTTTTTCCACATGTCAGAGAGTGGTCCCTTGTTCACGAAGAGGCCAAAGTTGCTTTCCATTTTCAGATCATACAGTGATTTGGAGCTTCTTAGGCCAGCAAAGACCAGATTTGCTTATATGTGCATTGTGATGGAGAAATTGCTTCGAGTGAGGCAATCACTTATGCAGACAGTTGTTTCTCAGGAGTGGCTTGCATGGAGTGGCCATACATGCAGTAAAGCAGAGTCAGTACGCATTACATGTTTGAGTGACAGTTTTTGGAGAGAGGTAGAGGCTTTGGTGGGAGTGATGCAGCCTCTATACTCCATGCTACGCATTTTTGACATGGAGGGGAGTACTGTAGGCCTCGTTTACGAGTATATGGACCGTGTTGGGGAGTCCCTTGCTCGATGCACTTCTATTTCTTCAGACAGGTATGCCATATGCATTTTGATAATGTTACATTCAAATTTTATTATTCTTATTTATATTACCAATCATCAATGACATGTCACCTGCATTCACATTGATTCTTGATTCTTGACTCTTGGATAAATAGGCTTGATGAGATTAGATCTATATGGAGGGATCGATGGGGTTGGTTCCATCGACCGATTCATGGTATGGCTCACATTCTACACCCCTTATGGAGAACTGAGAGGCAGATGTTGGATCATGAGCTTTACAGTGCATGGACTTCATACATAGGTAGATTATATCCTGATGATGTTGATATGCGCTTGACACTTGAGGATCAGCTCCTACTATTCCGGAACTATGGGGGTAGTTTTGGGAAAGATACCGCCATGCTCCGGTCTAGTCAGTTGTCACCTGTGTCTTGGTGGGAGAAATATGGCCTATCTACACCTGAGTTGGTAAGTAGTAAGTACAAACTTCTAAGTTTCATTTAAATTTTAATTCATAATTTTGAACTCATAATTCAAGCAAATAATGCATACTTTTTATGGAACATGCAGAGATCAGTTGCCATCCGCGTTCTTTCACAGGACTGTAGCGCTAGTCCATGTGAAAGAAATTGGAGCACTTGGGCCCTCTTCCACACAAAGAAGAGGAATCGCTTATCTACTGCACAGTTGGAGCGGCTAGTATATTGCCACTACAACTTGCACCTTTTGGAGAGCAGAGGTCATACAACAGATGTGCGACAGGTCAACATTGACCACATTGACATAGAGAAGGTCCATGAGATGCCTATTATACCTTCAGAGGAGTTGGAACTTTACAACATGTTATATCAGGAGTTGGCCGAGCCACAGCATCAGACTCGCTCCCAGAGATGTACTCGATCACGAGCCGTAGCATTTGCAGGGGCCTCTACTAGTTCTGCTCCACATGGTAAAGAGGATGAGGATGAGGATGAGGATGAGCCTGATGAGGATGAGTTTTCATCAGATACTGAGTCAGATTCTGATGATTGACTCTTGGACTGACTTATATTTGTATATTTATTTGGACATGTCACATGAGTCATGACTGATGAGTCATTGATCAGTCATCAGTGGTTATGGACATTGGATATGTATTTATGACATTTAGATGATAGTATGATTGTCTTGACTCTTGACTTTTGTTTTGACTCTTTGAGATGACTCATGTACCTAGATTTGCATTATAATTGATTATTGTATTTTGTGGCATGTGCTCATTGCTCACTTCCAAGTTCCATCTCCATTCTTGTCACTTGAGTATTTAAGTTTTAAGGGTGATTTGTGAATTTATTGAGTATTCCTATGAAGTTTGAAATGTGATCTATTTAGTAGTGCTTGACTTAAAAGTTAATGTGCATTCACATTGTGATCAAATTTCCAAGTTGAAATGCAGGTCAGGTGTCGACGTCAAATGATCTATATATGAAATGTTTAAATGTTGATTTTTATTGCTTATGTGTGTTTTTGCATATATTAAAGCATTTATAAGAGGATTTATACAGTTAGGGTATTGAAAATCTAAAGAAATAATAAAAAATTGATAAAAAAAATTGAATTATAGGCAACTATAACACAACTTTAGGTTCGCAACTTCCTCACGTTGCTAACACGTTGCTAACGCGTTGCCTACGACGTTGCCATCCCGTTGCTAACCACACTACTCAAACTCCCAACATTCCATACCCTAGAGACACGCATGGGCTACGTCTCGAAAGGGATCTTCTTACCTAGCACTTTCATAACAACCAGATTTATACCTAAATGCATAGATTAGGAGGTGGCTATATTCAGGTCTTTTAACTCCATTAGATGCGCCATCGCGGTTACTCATGGCCAGATGGGGTCATAGTTATGTACAGACTCGTATGGAAAAAATACCGTATGTAAGAAAACGTGTGTGTATGGTTGAGGTATGAAATTTTTCATACCTCTAATTTTTTTCTCTCTCTCATCAATTCCAACCGAGGATAAATCCATACCAATTTCATATTGTTCAGATGCAAATTCACTCTCACATATTCTCTTCTATCATACCCACACATAATAGCCAACAAAATTCTTATCTTCAATATTATATTATTGTATATCGGGGATTTCAAATATTCAGCATTTTGTGTGCTAGACGTATGAGATTTTTGAAGAAATTCCATACTTTTTTCATACTTCCGTACCCGTATGCATTTGTCTTATGGTTCGCATATGGAAAAACTATGGGTAGGGTCCTTTGCCCAAGATTTGAGCATACCCAAGGTGTGGTCGAGATGAAGCACATGAGTACACTCACTTTCCTCTTTGATTAGGAAGTGGAAGGATGAGACCCTGGATGCATATTCCTCGAGGATTTATTAGATCATATAAATGCTCAGATAGAGTGGGGATGCTAGAAGGAGTACTTCTTTGAAGTGCTCTACAGACCCACTAGGTGTGACTCAAGACATGAGAGAGATTGATTAGGGCACCTCGCAATCCAAGGAAATCCGTGGAGAGTATTTTGCCTACCAATGAGCTTAGGTACAAAGACAAGTCCTTCCAAATATGTTCCGTTTTCATACCTCTGTGTGTGACAGTTCAGGTTTCTCTCTCAAAGGTCATTGTACGTGATCAGGGATACAAGCTTACGGATTGGTGGATAACTATTGAGGTGGTATGAATACCATCCTCCACATCCATAGGCAATACATTCTGAGAGGATTACCATCGGGTGGGTAATAGGCCATATTTTGTGATCAGACCACCTAGAGTGGGACCTCTGCACATGTTTTTGTTGTATATACTATGTGGAAGGCATTAGAGGATGCTTGCCATGAGAGACAGGATATTGGGTGCCTCTGTATCACTGATGGAGATTGTCATGTGAGAGAGGATTTTCTTCCTCCATGACCACCGACGAGATCTACCATGTGATAGAGGACTCATTCCTTGGGTTGAGCGACCCATGAAGTTTACCTTGTGATGACTATGGTCTTGAGTCATGCAGAGGTACTTGTCTCGAGGTTGAGGAGCTTATTCCTCAATAGGTCACTGCGAAGAAATGCATCCACATGACATGATGGGATTCGATGCATTGCTTGCACAATCATTTTTGTTTGATTGTTAGAGCATTCATGGATTTTACTTCATTCTTCTTGTTCATTTTTTTTCCACTTATGAGACCACGCTTTGGTCCTTGTTTTTTCATGATGTGGATGAATTCTACCAAAGGGAATAGTGGGCAACCACTAGTAGGTGGGCTCATGATAGGTATCGCAAACAAAGCATGTGTTGATTATTCTCCGTGTTATGACATCCTTAGGGATAGAGGACTAGGAACAGCAGAGTGGTGTTATGGAATGACTTGATCATTCACGTGGTGATGAGCACCTTTAGGGTGAACCATGTTTATGGCATGACCATCAGAAACTCTGTTTGGCTATTGGCACCTTCATTTTCTTGATGAAGGACACCGAGATAGCAAACATGGTTCTAGTCCATATGTGGTGGACATAGGAGTTCATCAGTGTTTTTTGACACTAGAGAGGCATGTGATCTATTTTCTATAGTGAACCATGAACTTTCTGTTGACGCACGCCTTGGGCCACGGAGATATGTGCATGGGATACTATCATACTAGAGTTTGGGTGATTCTAGCTATTGCACAAGCATGGGAGGGGTTCCATGGAGATCTCGACTATGTGTCTTTCCCTCGGAGGGGACTACTATAAGATTGTCATGTTTGGGATCAGGCAATTAGTGCATGACAGTTTTATGACCTCATAGTCATGGGTCCCAAGCACCTATATGATTGGTCACAATGAGAGAAAGATGGTCGGAAGACATTCCAATATTATTGGATTGCTTCACGAATAGGGGAAGGTAGGCAATGACTAGGATGGGGATATACCGATATTCATCAATGCAGGATGTATTTGTTCATCAGTGCGGATGTATTCGTTCATCAGTGAAGATGTATTTGTTCATCAGTGCGGATGTATTCGTTCATCAGTGCGGATGTATTTGTTCATCAGTGCAGATGTATTTGTTCATCAATGCAGATGTATTTTTTCATCATTGCAGATGTATTTGTTCA
Organism: Ceratopteris richardii; assembly: GCA_020310875.1. Lineage (NCBI taxonomy): Eukaryota > Viridiplantae > Streptophyta > Polypodiopsida > Polypodiales > Pteridaceae > Ceratopteris > Ceratopteris richardii. The sequence goes on along the minus strand of CM035410.1, from coordinate 185,647,374 downwards.
TCAATGCAGATGTATTTGTTCATTAGTACAGATGTATTTGTTCATTCGTACAGATGTATTTGTTCATCGGTGCAGGATGTGAGACCGTTTGTAGGAAGTGTCCATTAGGATGCACATGGCATGAGGCTAGCATGGGCTAAGCACAAGGTACATGTGTATATTCAAGCTACCCCGTATGTGGTATTTGTAGAGATACATGTATTGCCATGCTAGTATAGATTGAGCTCACAATACATGGATAGGATAGAGACCATTGTCTTGAGGTATCCATCGGGATGCATGTGGTGCTATATCTGTGATGGTTGAGCATACACCACATGCAATGCCTCATGTCCAAAGTCTTGACAATGGACAGCTAGCACCACTATGGACTCTATCATGAGATAGAATTTTGACCTTGTATAGGTCAGGATGCCATTGCGGTCATCATGAGATGAGTCTAGTTATGGCAAGGGTCCTAGTCATAGTTCTGTCGTTTGAAGTAGTGGGCTTTGCTCACCTTCTTGTGGAACTGTTATGTCCATTATATGATGTGCCCAAAAGGGAGTTGTTAGTGAATTTCTTGGCACTCGGTTCCCATTGGACACTTGTTAGTTATGCCTAAAGGGGGTTGTGCTGTTTGCCCAAAAGGGAGTTGTGTTCCCTTCCCGAAAGGAAGTTTCTAGTATTTCAGAGACTCATGGCATTTGCTTTCCTTTGGGAGCATCGTTTATACTTTTCCCGAAATCATTTAAATTGAAGGATCGACCCTAGATCATGGATAATATGTTGGTGGTGTGATGATCATGCGTCCTATGGCATCGCCTCATCATTGATGGTATAGCCATCAGGGATACCTATGTAGACATGACCGTCATGGAGTCGGATATATTATACAGGATGTTGCCCACGATGGCAACCCTCTTGGCCCCTGAGTTGTGATGGTAGCCCCTTGGGTTTTTTACCCAAGGGTTGTTGCCCACAAAGGTATGCTCAATCGTTATGTCTATAGATGGTATGGTTTCACCCAGCATATACCTCTTGTTTGGAGTCCGAGTGGGTGAGTGACTTTCCCGGCTCGTATGCTCATGATAGTATTCAACATTGGCTGATGTATAGCCCGTTGATGTTCTTATTTAATCATGAGCTAATCTCTTTCTCAACCACGAGACCTAGAGGCATGGATCCTTAGTCTATAGCATAGACGCCTTCCCGGAGTAAGGAATTGTTACAGAGGGAGGAGGAGAACATGACAAAGTCAGCCTTGAATTATGTTGTGTTTTGGTGGGGCAAGAGGGTGTACCTTAGGGTAACCCCAGATTCTGAGATAATTCAAATTGACATGTGCATGATGTTATCTTCTCGATGGTGATCTATATTTGATCACTAACCGTGTATCTTAAAAGTCGAATCTATCTTGAGGAATCAGCGACATCCTTGTTTCGTGATAGTCAATAAGTTGATGATTGGGACAAGTATCTTGCTCCCACAATAGTTGCCCCTTTGGCAGCTTGGGTAGGTATCTTTATTCCATGACAGTTGCCTTGTCTCTCAACTCGGTCAGGATGTTTTATGTGATACTTCTAGAGAAGATCTTAGCTTGGAAGATATTATCCACATGTTCCACCAGAACCCGGCTTGGTTCAGGAACAAAGGGAGAGGAAGTCTCGAGGGACGTTTTATCTTGAGTATCTAATTAGTGGAGGCATTGACCTAAGTCCGTTTTGACTTGGGAGTCGGTTAGGTTGTCGACGGATTGGAATCTTGGTTTTCACCAAGAAATTGATAAGGCCAACAATTAGAAATAAGGGGGGGAGCGTTACGTCCCCAGAACTCAAGGACATCTCGATGGGCACAGGTACTTAATGTCCGGCCAAATATGAACTAGCCGCCCAGTGTTACTCTATTTCTCCATATCAATCCCAAGTGACATTCATCGATATCTTTTGGTAGTGATGCATGTGAACACGTTAGGACTATCGAGACCCTTTTTTTCCTTGGTAAAAGTTCTCTCCCTTATCTTGTACATATGCCCTACAACCTTAAAGACCTTTTATATATGTACATTTTGAAACAATACACATTCCTATTGAGATCCTTTTGGATCCATGTACTTTGTGACATGTGTGCATGTTTACAATCCTATTCCCACATTTGAGAATGCATTATGATATTGCACCCACATTGGACCTCAACAAACCAAATTAAGTTGAATGCAAGACATAACCATCCCTCATGTAGCCTATAGGTTGTAAAAGGAGCCACTAACTCACACATCAGCCAATGAAAAGCTTGCATGCAATTCATATTTCTCATGAGGAGCATAGAGCTCTCCAAACCATTGCCAAATGGGAGAGATTCATAAATAATGATAAATGTTCCCAAATTGTGGATGCAAGACGAACACAAGAAGAATACCCTAACCTTGCTGGCCAAGTATCTTCTCAAAAGCTTGCATTATCAATGAGAGAAGCACATAGTGCCTATGCAACACACAAGCATATACACATCATGGAGTGAGAAAACCAAATGACAGCTGACTAAGATCAATCTCATGTGCATGGTACGTATGTTTGTCATGACTCACAAACACGCATTCTAACGTGAGGAACTTGTTTGACCAATAAACTGTCCAAATGATTGCATTGTGAAACTCATAAGAACCGCCCTCCAAAGTCTCCGGCTGTGTCAAGAAGAACACAGCTCTCTCATATCCATATCCTCCTAGTAGCTACATATGCATGCTCCATTAGAGGGTCAAGTACCTGATAAGCAATGCCTATTAACCTGCATGGTATTCCTCTAATATAAGAACTTCTGACCGTGGCCTGCCATAAGAGGAGGAAGACCACCTCAACTAATCTAGCACGTGCATCATGGAATAAGCGGGAGGACTACTTCAACTGAAATTACCACGTGCACCACGTAATAAAAGGAAGGAGAAGTACTTGAGCTAAAATTACTACGTACATCATGGAGTAACAACGCATGGCAGTCCCATAGCAAAAGAAATTTTGACCATCGAATTTTGTTAAACGGAGGACCACTTCAACTAAAGTTACCACCTGCATCATGGTAACTGTATATTCAATAATTTATAATAGGATCTCCCCATCGTTTTGTAATTTCGATTGTAAACATGTCAAAAGCTTCAAGTCTGTCAGGCGTCAATATAGCTGCCTAAACATGGTTACGAAGGACATGGAAAGGCATAGCCTCATAGTTCCAGTTCTGCTGGTTCTTCTACTGCAGAACTATATAATCGAAAGCGAAAGTGAAACGAACACTTTCCTGAAAATGAATGTATCGAAGTTCTCGTTGAGAACCCGAATTTGTTTAAAATCGCAGCGCGACAATGTTGAGCTCGAATCAAAAGAATACTAGTCGCAAGGCTCAACAGCAGAACTTATAGCTTCAGCTCTGCCACTATCCTATCATACAGTCGATGAGGAAGTAGAAGCTGTTGAAAGAGAATGGAAGAGCCCTCTATTAATCCTGTACCTACCGTCAATCAACATACAAGTACCGCATCCATGCATTTTCTTAAGAAGGGGAGGGGATGCCAGTCAAAAATGAGCTGCACCGAAACCTTATATTTTTTTCTTTTCTAGTGAAGGATTGTCATCCGGAACCGAGTTCACTGCCTTCACTGAATGGACTCAGACTCGATAAACATAAGAGCACGCACAAACGCACAAGTTTTGTTTCTTTACAGGTATGAAGCCTTTCAATCAAGTTAAGCTTTATGTTAAAAACTAAGAAACCTTACCATCATCGTCAGGAACTTGGACATGCAGAATGAGAAGCTCGAAATTTGATCCAAGATGAGGATGTATAAGTTTCTCAAGAACCCAATGAAACGCGCCCAAGCTGCTGATGGACGGGCAGGGATATCCTTTGATGAAAGACTGGTTGACAGCCAAGAGAATGCGAGTGGGCGCATTGGAACCGCCATTTTCATTGCCTCCTGCGTTAGGACACCTTTCATTTTCTGCCATGGCCAGTCGTGAAGGCAGCGAGGACGTCTCCTGCTGTTCTCGAGTCGCTCTCCCTTACAAACTGCTGTTCACTATCTCTAGCTGATTTTTCCTTGAGTGTGTCAGCTCTCAAGGTTCCAACGATAGCACACTGCCAGGGAGTCAAGGTCCAGGGACCTGTTGTAACTCGAGCATTCAAAGGTGTCTCGACATACATTATTTCACTTGTCTTCAGAAGACATGTACGCGTGACCCATCCCACTCTCCTCTGTTGCTATTATGGTGAGTGGGAGTGACCGTGAGTGGGAGTGACCCTGAGCACACTATAACAATATGTGTGCATGTGTATAGTCAAACGGATGTGGTTCAAGTTCCACTCACTCAACATTTCAAATTTTTTGTATTTTTAAAAAAAGAAAAAAAAATGTTCTTAAGATTAAATGTATGTTTTCATAAGAGATTCCATCTTTGAAATTGTATTATATATGATGTCTAATATCACCCAAGCCGTCCTTATAATCTGAATTACAGAAATGAAATCAAAGCATCATAGAGTTCTACGAACAAATTCTTCATCGGGAAATCTGGATCAATCTAAAAGCTAGCAAAATTTGTGGGGCATCTCTCTGGTGCAAGCGCTGTTGAAGGTCCATTGAAGATGTTATCCACATCTTCTTTATTTGTCCCAACTTCAACAGGCTCTGGCAGATCGTAAGAAACAAATTTAAACGTCAGAAACATATTAGCTGGAAACAAGCATTGCTGGGTGAAGCGATCCGCTGCTCAGCGACTCTCTGGAATGCCATTAGAGGGGAGGTCCTCTAGAAGATCTGGTGGGAAAGATGTGCTTATAATTTGGCGACTCCCCCAAAGAGTGGTCGATTGAGAAATCATTATTCCTTCTCGGTAAAAGAATCATCAACTATAAGAAATCCCCCCCCCCCTCTTCGGGCATCATAAAGTGCTCCTTCTGATCAACAACAAGCTAAAATCCAAGTGGGCCCTGCATGAGGGCGATGAGAGGTTGATTAACCTTCTTTGTAATGCCATCTAAATTCTATAAGTTCTACCCCTGCTCTGTGGGACTTGGGGGGTCCCCTGGGTACTAGTCCCCTTCACATGTACTTTTCTTTTCCTTTTATTTAATACAAGTCCGGAAGAGTAGGCTAAGGCTAAACTTACTTTATTAATCATTTTGGATGTCAAACGGATATGCTTGAACCATGTCTTCTCAGATATGGTTGGCCCTAAATCTGTGTTCTCGACTACTCACTTTTCTGGTGAATTTTTTGTGACTCTTCCCAAGTATATTCTAGAATAGATACACATTTTAGCAAACTTACTGTTATCACGAGTTTTTGCTTTATTTACATGATATTTAAAGAACATTCAAAATTAAAACAATGAAAACAGTATTTCAATGCACGATGGTTTGTGTCTATTTAAATGTAGCGTTGTATGAATAATGGCACCAAGTTTTCAAAGTGTATATTATGGTGTATAATTCTTTGTCATATTGCAAAATCCAATCTCGTTGACGACATGACCATCTTGGCTTCATACAATGTTAATATCTACATCCCGCTTTCTAGTGCAAATGGTTTGCTAACTTCAAAACTATGTTTGTGTGATTTCCCCTGAGATTTCCTCCTTTGTGTGTTTTGGAGATTTTGCCCTTTGTCTATTCAAGACAAACTTGATAAAAAGTGTAGATATATATGGTGTGCATCCCTTAACTTATATAATTTAAATATATTATGTAAGTTACACACATGTTCAATAATAAATATGATCATAGATTATCAATCACATTAATAAAAGGATCACCGAAAATAGATTGATTATACCATTCACTAACATCATAAAATACCTTCTACATTTAATAATATGAATGGTGATAGCAAATATTCATAATGAAGAAATCATCGATCTTGGTGCTTCATTGTCACATTTTAGGTGCTTCATTGTGATTTTTTAGGTGAGTCATCCAAAAAGATCCATCTTCATGGTAGAATTAGTGTGTAAACATTAGAGTGGCTCCTAAGATGATGTCACTCTAATGCTTGATGCTTGGTAATAACTAACTTAGTCTATTGGAGAGTTGGATTTTCATGCATTTTCATATACCATTGCTTGTGGTTAAACTAAAACATGTGTGATACAAAATTAATTTAATCCAAAATTAATCTACCGAATTAAGGAAACTTAAAATCTAAAGTGTATTGATAAGACTTGATCTACATAGGTAGCTTGACGGCTTGTTAGTCCCATCTTTTTTGTCCTTTTTCGTGGTGGTTGAGTCAACTTTATAAGTGTAAAACGTGTCAATTTAAGTCCGAAAAGTGATAAGCAATAAGTAATCACATTGTGTATGGGATGTTAGAATTGAATATCCACCTTTCTTATGTATATTTGTATCAAGTAATCAAATTTTAGGACCCCTAAATGAGGAAATACATGTGGACGCTGAATAATGATTCTAATTTATACACTAGATGTGATTACATGTGGGTACAAGATGGTGGGGTGTTATGTAAAGTTGTATCTACTTTACATGGGTTAGAGGATTAATTGAAATGCAACTTGTAGAGAGTACATATGTGCAAGCAAAATAAAAAGAAGAGTGTACTCACAAAATGAAGAGTGCAAGGGACTCAAAGTAAGTAGACCAAGAAATGGGTAAACTCATATGGATTAGATATGATCTTTCCAAGAGCATGAAGTAGACTCTCTATGCTTCTAACCAACTTCAAACTGGGGGAGAGACCCTCCTTATAAAGAATTGGAGGAGGATCTCCAAAGCACATCACATGTGGGATAATTCCCGCTTGAAGGAGAATGAATACAAGGTAGAAGCAAATGACAAGGTACCCAAATACAATGAGGTACAACTAAAGGATGTGAAATGGAGTGCCTCCTAGATACGAAATGGAGATGCACTCATGTGGATACAAAGGAATCTAAAAGAGATAAACTCATGTTGTCCCTTTGTAGCTCCATTTTGGAGAAGTTGAATGTTGTAGAGGTTCACCAAGTGTTGTAGTGGAACTGGGGGTAGAACCTTTGTGAACATGTCTGCTAGGTTCTCATGAGAGGTGCATTGCTCCATAGTAATCTCTTGTGATACAAGATTCTCTCGAGTGAAGTGGTATTAGATCTCGATATGCTTGGCCCAAGCATGGAACTCTAGATTCTTGGCAATTTCCAAGGCTGACTGGCTATCGGTGCAAATGCATGTAGACATATCCTACAAAATACCAATGTTAGATAATAAACATCAAAGTCATATGGTGTCACATGATACAAAGCTAGATGCTCAATACTCAGTATCTGTGGATGACAAATCCATGTAGGATGCTTCTTATCTGTTCAAGAGATAGATCCTAACCTAAGCAATAATATGCACCCAGAAATAGATCGTTGGGAATGAGGATCATCAAACCAATCTGAATCAAAATATCCTATGAGATTTATGCCCCCTCCATACCAAAGACCATGATGTTTTGCAAGATATCAAAGTAATCTCTGAGTAGTTTTGCCAATGTATTTGACAAGGTTGATGTGCAAACGAACTGAGAATGCCAACTACCTAGGCAATATCTGGTTTCATGTTGGCTAGGTAAAATAGATACTACCCAACTAGCTCTTGATAATCGATCACATCCATGAGTGATGATGAGTCCTCCAGTGTGAGCTTGATGTTGGGATCAAGTGGTGTAGATATTGTTGATCTACACTCGTCCATGTTATATGCAAAGAGTAGGTCAAATCAATACTTCTTCTAAGATAGGAATATGCCTTCTCATTTGGCAAACTTCCATGCCTAAGGAATAGTGAAGCAACTAAGATTTTTTATTGAGTATGCAAGATGAAGCTACTTGATGATAAACTAGATGCAATCATCATTTGGACCTATCAATATCCAAGACCTGGGAGCTTGTTGAAGTCCATAAAGTGCTTTGTGAATTTTATAGACATGATCTTCCTTTCCTTTGATTTGGAAACCTTCACACTGTTTTGTATATACTTCTCCTTGAAGATCACCATTTAGGAAAAAACGTCTTACATCTAGTCAATAGATGGGTCATTTGAAGTGTGCATTTAAGGGGGAAATGACTCTAATAGTTGAGAACCTTGCAATAAGGGCAAAGGTTTATTCATAGTCAATTTCATGTTTTTGTTTATATCCCTTTGCTATGAGTCTGCTTTGCACTTTTCCAAAGTTCCATCTAATTTATAGTTGAATTTAGATACCACTTAACTCCAATAACTTGATGATTATAAGGCTTTGTTACAAGTGTCCAAGTACTATTCTTTTGGATTACATCCAACTCTATCTACATAGCTTCTTCCCAATAGGGTTGGCCTTGAGGTTCTTTAAAGTTGGACGGTCTTGGAATGTGTTGAGTTAGATGATAGTTTGGGAATTCATTGAATTAGATGCATGAGAACATAATTTACATAATGATTTTTTTTTCATTGTTGCTTCTCAATGTGTCTTTGAGATCTTCTATGTTGTTGGGAAGTACTTGCTTATGAACAATGGTTAGAAATGATTCTATGCCCTATTGTGAATTGTAGATGGGTGGACTAAAACTTGACCTTGGATCACATTCATCAAAAATTACAAATTCTGAAATAGTGATGGAGTGGTTTTCCAGATCATACAATATGTATGCCTTAGATTGTTCACGATATCTAATGAATGGATGCTTCTTAGTCTTAGATGATAATTCATGTTGATGTTCCTTGGGCACATGTACAAATGCTTCACTTCGAAGAACTCGAAAGTAGTTAACATTGGGGTTTCATTCAAAGTAGGCTTCAAATGGAATCTTATTATGTAATGCACTTGTGAAGCCTCCGTTAATGATGTGTACAACAATGTATAGCTTAAGCCCAAGATTTGAAAGGTAATGGTTTTTCATGAAGCATGGTGCATACCATTTCCATGGCACTACGGATCTTCCTTTTGGTGACTCCATTTTGAGATTGAGTATGAGGTTATGCGACTTGTCTTTTGATGTCTTTCTACTTTAGGAGGTTATCAAAGTTATGATCTTCACATAATATCATAGTCTTTACTGAAGTGGATGCCTCATTCTCAACTTAATAGTCCCACTCTTAAAATTTGGAGAAAGTATCTTCCTTATATTTGAGAAAATACACCCATATGTATCTAGTGTGATCATAGAATAAGAGAAAAAAGAAGAGTGATCCATTCAATGACAATATATTCATTGGTCCACAAAGGTCCATATGGGCAAAGGCTAGAGGATTGCTTTCTCGGGTTGAAGCCTCTTTTGGTACCAGTGCCCTATGTTGCTTTCCTTGAGTGCAAGCTTGGCACACATCTTGCACTTGGTCAATATTTGTCAATCTCTTAACCAATCGAGATGTCGAGATCTTGTTAGGTAGTATGTATGGTCATATCTCTGGTGCCAAAGTGTGGATATTGATTCCTTAGTGAGAAAGTATGAAAGCATGTATAAGCTTTTATCCTTGATGCCATGGGCTATCATGTCTTGAGTGTGAGGATCAATCACCTTCACTATTGTATTATCAAAGAGAACTTGTTTGTGATTATCAGTAATAGCTTTGACTGAGAGGAGATTCATGCAAAGATTGGTACAAAGAGTACATTTGAAAACTCTTTACATTCTCCTTTATTATTTGTAATTTGTAATTTGCCTTTACTTTCAATTGGAAAAATCTTGCTGTTTCGTAAGTAGCCTTTGCCTTTGTATAATTCTAGCTTCTAAAAGGAATCATGATCCTTGCACATGTGGGAGGCACCTCCACTATCAAAGATCCATTCTTGTGATGATCTAGAGGTGATCAAAGCATTGGATTATGTTGAGATCAAGAGATCTTCACTCGAACAATGAGAGGTATGTGAGAAGAGTTAGATTGATGTTTGAATGTAGATGCTTTAGAATTATTATTCTTCTTATAGCAGAACTTCTCAATATGCCTAGACTTCCCACAATAGTTACATGTGAATTTCTTGGATGAGGTTTGAAACCTTGTTTAGAGAAATTGTCAAACTATTGACTAGAGTGTTAAGCTTTGTTGAATGGTCCTTTAGCTTTCATAGTCACTTCTTGAGATGTTGAAGACTTTGCTTGTGCGTCATGGAGGAGCAACAGTCTTTGTATTTCCTCCCAAGTCAAGACGATATTGAGATATGGCACTTTGATTTTGCCTTGTAGATCTATAAAATCTAGTGATAATTGAATAGAGAAGAATGATGGAATGAAGATATCTAAATTTGATCTAATGGAATGGAGGACGAAAAAAACGTTGAGTTGAAGTGATGGTCAGTAGTGTGCATAACGACGACACACGAAAAGATGGAAGAAAGAGCTGAAATGAGGAGAAGTGAGGTTCCAAAAAGGATGATGATGGAAATGAATGAGATAAATATTTAGATCAAGATTGAATGATGAGGTCTTATTTTTTTGAGATGTCCATGAACGGGATGCATGTTGATGTAGTGGATGGTGTGATAGATGAGTGTGTACATGAAGGTTCAATGATGCACGAAGCGCATCTAGATGTGCTAGTGGCCATCATACCCATGGAAGTGGAAGAGAAAATATCTATGAATTCTTTGACAATGTTGGTGGGTCGGATCATGGAGGGGCTAAAGTGGGTGCAATGAGTTGGTGTTTGTCAAGCCGCCGGAATATTATTTACGAGAATAATTGTAACTGTAAAGTTGCACACTGAAAAGGTGTCGCACAGACGTTGTACTGCTTTTTCCTAATCAATAGAATATGCGCGAAAGAGATGACAGATGCGTTGCCGACCTATTTGGTCTGGGCGATGATCTGGAGTTGATTTTGTTCTGAAGTTATGTTAATTGCTGAGTTTTCTGTAAGAGTCAGTATTCGGAATTGAAGTGAATTAGTTATGGTGTAACATTTTACTGTGTTGAAGTGAAGTGTGAAGTATAAGAGTAATAATAAACGAAGTGTGAAAGTTTTGCGTACATAATTACGATGATTGTTAAGAACTGCTATCCGTCGAAAGTGTAATTGAATCTTCTGTAATCGTTCGGAGTTAATCGATAAAGTTGATTGTCAGAAGTTAAGTAGTGAATTGGGAAAATATATAAAGGGCCTTTGAATTATCAGACTTTGACCATCCCAAGAACCCACGAGTAAGTACGTAATAACTTTTTACACTTAATGGCGCCGACCATGGGGCGTGGAGTAGCCCTTCAGTGCATAGACTAAGAGTTGAGAAAGAATACGATGATATATGCATGTAACACGTTTCGGAGAATCGTACCCGAAGTACAGAAGGCATCAGCATCCCTGGAAAATTCCTAGCGCATTGGGAACACCTCCGAGTACTAGTGGTGACGGACAATCGTTGGAAGGAAAGCGAGAGATCTGGGCTAGTGGAGTATCACCTCAGTATTTCCTTGTGCAAGGATTACAGGGTATACCAGAAGTGCAACCAACCCCATCTGCGGAAAGTAGGATTGGTGAAGTAAGCACTAGTTCCGGTGATAGTATGGAAGTTTTAGATAGCAATTTGTGGAATTTCGATGGAACCTCGGATAATTTCGGGGCCCGTTTGGCAAATTTTGGTGAAAGTTCTATTCTCGATTCTGATTTTGAGGGAACTAGTGTATTGTTGGATTAAAGTTCTGGTGAAAAGCTCACTTCAAAAGTCCATTATGATGAAGGGCAGTTGGGTGTAGGCGTGTGGGAACGACTTAACAATATCCAATTATCAGAGAGTATACAAGACGACGGGACAACACAGCAACAATTAGGTTTAACTGGTTCAAATCATTCGGTAGTTTCATTTCCTCTTGGTTTGAACACCATGAGTGGTTCGCAACAGCAACAACATCAACAGCAACATCAATAGCAACAACAGCAGCAGCAACAGCAGAAGCAGGCCATACCACCACGATCGATACCCGTTGGAGTTACATATACGAAATTTGGAGGATTTTCTGGTGACGATCCGGATGCACATGTGAGAACCTTTGAAATTGGTTATGCTGTACTCAACTATCTAGCAGATCCGGCATACAAGGCTATAGTGTTTCAGTCTACACTGGTTAATGAGGCTGCATGGTTATCGTACCCATTGAGCATGCAGAATGGATTTCACCTATTGTTATCATCCCAAAGAAAAATAAGCAGTTACGTATCTGTGTGGATTACCCGTAACTAAATGTGACGACCGTACCGGATCCCTTCCCACTTTCCTTTTTGGATACAATGCTTGATGATGTTGCCAGACGAGAAATGTATTCCTTTTTGGATGGTTACAGTGGCTATAATCAGGTGCGCATGCTTCAAAGGGACATACCAAAGACTGTGTTTATTACAAATTGGGGTGTTCATGCGTGTATGGTGATGTCGTTCGATCTTCACAATGCTCCTAGTACTTTCCAACGTTGTATGCAAGAAATTTTTCCCCCCTACTTAACCATCTTTATGCGAGTGTATCTGGATGATTTTTCGTTATCGGGTGATACATTGGCTCCTCTTTACCACCTATAGTGCTTCTTCTCTAAGTGTCAAGAGTTCCGGTTGTGCTTAAATCCCAGAAAGCCGGTCTTTTCGGTTTCTTGTGGCAAGTTGCTTGGTCATATTATTTCCAAGAAAGGCATTCAGGTGGATCCAGATAAAGTGCAAGTCATGTTACATGCACCTGCCCCTACGACACCAAAGGAACTTATGTGATACCTTGGCCAAATACGATGGCATGGGCGGCATCTTCGATGGCTCGCACATTTAGCCATACCCTTGGATTGATTGATCACTTGTAATCCACGACAGTTTGTGTGGACTGAGGAGTGCCGAATTGCCTTTGATCTTTTAACCCAAGCTCCTATACTGCAAGCACCAAAGTGGAAGCTTCCGTTCCATGTCTTTGTGGATGCATCGGACAGTGCCATCGGTAGTGTGCTCATGCAACAACAAGATAAGTGGTTTCGTTCTATCTATTATGCTAGCCGACAATTAGTAGATGCTGGACGAAATTATTCCGTCACTGAGCGTGAATGTCTGGGCTTGGTTTATTCGGTGAAGAAATTTTGGCATTACTTACTGGATCGCCAATTTACCTTCCATGTGGATCATGCTGCTCTGGTTTATCTTGTCCACCAGCAATATTTAGGGGTAAGATTAGCCAGGTGGGTGTTGTTACTGCAAGAATTTGATTATGTGGTAGTACATCATCCAGGGTCAGCCCAGGCATTGGCTGATTTCTTATCTATGTGACTGATTCAGTCCAAGATGATGGTCAGGAACTCCCAGTGGCACCTTCATATTATGATACTCTTCTAACCTTCCTCACAAGTGGAAGCCCCACGACGAGCACTTCTACTTCGGCACGTCGTAAATTGGCAATGTATAATCGAAGGTTTAGGATCATTGTAGGATAGTTGTATTACCTGGATCCTTCTGGTGCACTATTACGGTGTATTCCACCCCATGAAGTTCCTTTCGTTATTGACATGGCCCATTCTACTCCTTTCGATGGTCATTTTTTGGTCGATCTAGCAAAAAGTCACAATTCCTATTTGAATTTAGAATTTAGATAAGTAAGTGAAAAGATGATTGGAATCTTTGGTAGAATCATCAATACTGACCAACTAGAATCAAGGTAAAAAATCTATATATGCTTTAGTGAAGAAGTCAAAGATATAGATTGAGCTCTCATGCCGTTTAAGAGTTCTTATCGTTCTTTCCTTGTATCTATAGGATTCACATCTCCAAGCATTGTAAATTACATATCAATACATATGCTTGAAGTTTCATTGTCATCTTGAGCCTTTGTGTATTGTTGACTATCTGTTGTTCATGTCTCTAGACTTCTCAAAGTCATTGAAGTGAACCTATGGTCTCAAGCTCTCAACCAATGCATGTATCATGAATTTAACATCATTGTGAACTTTTTAATGCAATGCATTGATCATTGAAGCTATGTGTGCAAAGATATAAAACAATTTTTTTGATTGTGTATATACATTGTCTTCTTCTAGGTAAAATGTGGGGACCACACTTGTGACTTCTTAAATTTATTTCTCACATTCGAGGCACTCTAAATGCATGTGATAACTTGGAATAATTCACATACCTTCCTAATAGAATCTATGCAAAAGAATTTTTCTCAATTCATACCAGGTTAAGAGTAGTGAACATTTTTCTTAATGCCTTCTTCGATAAATAGAAGGTTTTCTCTTCATGTTTATAATCTGCAAATAGTCTACCCTGACACAAAAATTTATGAGCATTGCTCCAAAATACTATGGTCACATTTATGCATCTTTGGCAAGCCTCGGAATTCTATTATTTTTCCAAGCAAAAAATAAGAAGTTCTAGAACTAGTTTTTTCAAAGACTCTATCATCTCTGTTCTCTTCTCATAGTGGTATTAGAGCATCATCATAGTGTGTACATTATGGGTGATGGTTTTCCTTATTCAATTGAAAAATTGGATCAAATTAACTACTCAACATGGTCTCTCAAGATGGAAGCTTATCTGTAAGGAAGAAAACTCTATAGATATATATATATATATATGGAAATTAGTTGATGCCTAGTATAAGTATCAAACGAAAACCAACTCAAGAAGAGTAAGAGACATTGAATACATGGTGTGCAAAAGATGATTTAAAAATGTCATATATCTTAAACTCTATCTATGATCTCTTAGATCCTCACAATAGGTGTTTTAGGACTTCACAAGAGACTTGGAATGCACTTGAACCATTCTTCACTTCAAGCACTAAGGCACAAAGAATCGCTTGTGGATGGAGTTTACCTCCTTGAAAAAGAAATCAAAGTAGAGTTTCATTGGATTTGTCACCAAGATAAAGAACATATTTGATCAATTAGGAAGCACTGGAGAGATCATAGGTGAAGAGAAGATAGTTAGACAAGTCATCAATGGAATCAAAGCAAATGATAAGTGGGAAGCATTCACCACTACCATATACCTATACATGGACATGCAAGTACAAGATTTCAATACACTCATGGGGAAAATATTTTACCCATGTATCCAAGCTTATGAAGAATGGAGATACACACAAAATTAACCAATCCTCTACCCTATACATTGATAAAGATATAAGTAAAGATGATAAAGGAAAAGGGAAGAATTCTAATGAGGAAGCAAGTACCTCCCAAGCTAACTTTGCATGTAGAGGACAAGATTGGCTCTTAGACCACTCTATGGGTCTCAATCCTACAACCAATTTTCTCACATCTAAGGTAGGAAACAAGTGGATAAAAACCTCATACACGACCACATATGATTGTTAATAACTAATGATCCAACCATGGAGTCATAAGAAACTTTTCAAGAACACATGTTGTAATCAAGTGGCATAACAACCTAAGAAAACGGCCAATGTATACAAACCAAATTCACTAAAGAAAAGTATGGATTGCTAAGGTTTCACTTCCTTCACAACCAATGTATGAAACAAAAAAGAGGAATTCTCCCAAATTGGTAGTGAGCAAGAAGTTGATTAAGCATTCATGAGGAGAACCTCCTCACCTAGTTCTAAATGAATCAAGAAAATTTGGATAGCCAAGGCATTGTTACAAGTGAAAATTTTTTTTACCTTGATTTGGATTCCCAAGTCACCTCCTAACAATCATTGGCCTTTGGGTTATCCTTCAAATCAAGCTCAATACGACAACAAGAAATCTACAAAGCATATCAACCCATATAAAGGGCATCAAATCAACATTGCTAAGCACCAAGCTTCATGAACTCCAAACACCAATCTTCTATGGAGGAGAAAAACTCTAAAGAAAATGCATTACATTGAAGTGATTAAGCAACCATGAAATGAGGCACCAAAAGACATTCAGTCTAAAGAGCACAACTAGACTATCCTTACATTCCAACATAAGGACCATCGCGATCATGCAAATATTTCACATACATACAAATGGATTTGCAAAAGATCCTAAGAGGTTCCTCATGATTCATTCTCAATAACATTTTAAACTTTGGTGATCAATGGCGGTAACTTTCCTTGGGCACTTGGTTAACTATGCACAATAATATATATGCTTAAGAAAAGTCACCAAGTAAAAGCCTTCACATTCCTATTTGATACTTGCTCAATCACACCTAATTCTTTTGGATCAATAATTTATAATCATTCTATGGTCTTGCATAATACAATTATACCCACACAAATAGACTAGACAATCTACCATCACCTCCCTCTGAGTCCACAAAGTCTACCATTGGTTCGAGCTCCAAAACCACACTAAGGGCCTTTGGGCCACTAGTGAGTATATCTTCTTACGACATGGGCAGACAACTTCAACAAGATGTATTTA
Organism: Ceratopteris richardii; assembly: GCA_020310875.1. Lineage (NCBI taxonomy): Eukaryota > Viridiplantae > Streptophyta > Polypodiopsida > Polypodiales > Pteridaceae > Ceratopteris > Ceratopteris richardii. The sequence goes on along the minus strand of CM035410.1, from coordinate 185,631,078 downwards.
TTTAGAAAAGAGTTTGAGGCTATGTAGTCCATTGATGAGGGTGAGCTTAAGCTTTGGGATGCATTTGGAAGCTGTGCCTTCATCTCCCACTCATCTTTCTGGACTCCCTATAGTCTAATCAATTAATGGACACATGAAATATATATGATGGAGAGGTGTTAACTAGTGTCCACAATTTATAAAGCGGGAGGGTAGAATATAACTCACCACACAGATAATTTATGAGGCCCTGGGTTTTGAAACTTCTTTGACTACCATTGATCAAATCGTGGTTCCAAGAGTCACGGGTCCCAAAATTGTTGTTGAACATTATTCACTCCCACACCACATAGATAGAGTCACAACCACAACCTCCATGTCCACTACCACACTTTAACCGTAACCAAGTCAGTGTGCGTGGACTCTAGGAGATTACCCAAAGCAGTCATGGCATCCTCTTCATCAATCACTATCTGAGTCAGCTTACTAATCTCATTATCGCGAGCTGCGATGATGGCATTCTTCTCATTCAACTGTTCTAGGAGACTTCGAATCTGTTCCTGTAATGAACTGGCTTCAGCTTTGGCTACGAGCACAAAGAATGTCGTGGAAAAAGCTCTGTCATGGTCGACAGCGGTAAGAGGGGTCTGTCTACACTACCCTCCTGAGGGAGGTGGAATCCCTCAGCGACAGTGTTGAGGGTGACGACGACAGGCGGGTTAAGTCGGTAGCGTGAGTATTAGCAATGGCAGAGATGATCTGTGCAAAGAAAGGATGACATTCAACCGAATGCCAGGGCAGTCCAGTGAATGCCAAAAGCCCACGAGTGCGCAGAAACTCGCTCAATTCCAGAGCAAGGCCAGCACGGAAGGTAGCAATATTAGCCAAAGCTTCCATGGAGAGCATGAGAGCACGAAGACATTAGGTAACACAGAACACGCAAATGCACAAAACACAATAGCAAAAAAGAGGGGAAGAATGTGATTAAGTACAAACACCAAATGGAAACGTGGGAAGGAACATAACCATCTCCTGGTGTTGGAAATATACAGACATAATGATGACATGCACGCATTAACAGAATCTTAGACACCTAAGACGACGGCTAATCATGGTTAGGTAATAAAACAGAAATGTTATGGTCAATTAGTCAATCGGAACATGCAGCCTGGAAGGGGACGTCGAGATGAAGAAGGCGTGGGATAATAGGGACGGAGATCCGATCCATTGATCGACTTAGGGAGAAGGATACTAGTTAAAGTGGATAACCAGAACGTAGTAGGGCCAACCTGCGATTCAATATGGTAAGGACCAAACTATCAAAGTTTGAACTTGCCCACTGAACGATTAGCTTTAGCATTATAGAATAGAACTAATTATCCTTTGGTAAAAAAGGGAGTGCAGAGAAACCGATCATGTGTCTTGGCTTGTCGCAGTTGGACTTCTTGCAGTAGTAAAAACTCTCCCAGCGTTGTTCGTCCAAGGACCGCAACACATCCAACCGGAAAGGAAAGGATTACTCCGATAAGAGCTTATGCTCTAGTGCCACCCTGAGGCACTTTGTAGCCACTTTGTACGTAATATGATATCCCCACAAGACGGAAGGAATGAATTGATCCCAACACTCCAGACATTCCAGAACTAATTTCTTGAGCATGTTAAGTAAGGTTTTATTGGTACTTTCAGTAAGACCATTAGCACGAGTATAATATGGAGAGCTAAATTTATGAACAATCTGTAGGGTGCAAGTAAGCGCTTGCAGTAAGGAATTAACAAAATGTGTGCCTTGATCTGAAACAATCTCTAAGGGAAGACCGAACCAAGGGAACACATCAGTCATCAAACATTTAACCACCACTAATGTAGTGGCAGACCGTAAAGCCCAAACTTTTGCCCACCGAGTAGCATAATCCATACAAGTAAGTATATATCGATGATTAGTAAGCGTAGCCGGAGGTGTAATGGGACCAATGAAATCCAAGCTCCACTTTTGAAAAGGATCCATGGGAGTAATAGGCTACAGTGGAAAATGATGCCATTGTAAAGGCTGCCCCGATTGTTGGCAAGCATCACACGTTTTAATAGAAGTAGCAATATCACGCTGCATAGTGGGCCACCATAAGCCACTGTGCAGAATTTTCCGATAAGGAAGACTTTACTTTACATTGAGTCTCAGCTTTAAGGTCTAAAACCTTTATACAAAAGAGTAAGTTAAATGAAATATTCTCTGAACTATGAGCTAATGATAAATATGCTTGTTATATGTGTATTATTCTCATACTTCATTGTGTTTGAGTTATAGGGTGAAGCTTTTATGTCAAGAGAAGGGACATAAGGAAGAGAGCTCTCACAGACTCTCACACACCAAGAGAGGGGCACATACTAATTGAGGCAATAAAGCATTATCTTCTTCTTCTTCTTCTCCTTTTTCTTCTATTACATAAAGAGAATACACAAGAATGACCTAATACAACAATACAACCAATCCAATATATAAAGAACAATACATAAAGAAAGCCCTAATGTCGGCAAATGAATGAGTTGGGAAGAAAACAAATGTGCCATCACTCTCAGTAGATAGATCTAGTAAAACTCACTAAAAAGTATCCTTGATATATATCGACATAACCACTACACGTCAAAGAGATGAAAAAGTGGTATGTGTCATCCTCAATGATCACATAGTGAGCTTGATATCTCATCACTCCTCCTCAAGGTCAACATCATGTCTTGTAATCCAAGCATCTTTCGAACTTCTTCAACTTTTCTACTCCAAGTGCTTTGTGAAAATATCAGCAACATGCTCATTTGTCTTTACATAAACCAGGTCAATATCACTTGATAATACTTTTTCTTTGATGAAGTGATAATGCACCTCTATATGCTTTGTTCTAGCATGAAGAACATGAATTTGCGCTAACTAGATGCTACGAAGGTTATCACAATGAATGATGATAGGCTTATGTACTTCCACACCTAAATTTGCAAGTAGCATTTCTAGCCATGATGCTTCACATGCTACCATTGCAACATCTCTATACTCAACCTCTATACTCAACGAAGCAAGAGTGGGTTGCTTCTTATTGCTCCATGTACCAATTGGACTCTCAAATGAGAATAAAAAGCCACTAATAGATCTTCTATCTAGAATACCATGAACCTAGTCTACATCAGTGTATTCATGAACCTGCAATTATGCACCAGCTTCATAAAACAATGCATACTCCAAAGTAGCACTCACATAGTTTAGAGTGCATCTCAAAGCATCTAAGTGTGGTTTCCTAGGAGCCTGTATAAATTGAATTTGAAGTTGAAGTCCTACATTGTAACTTAGATCAGGTGCTGTAATTGTGAGATTTATCAAACTTCCCACAATTTTCTTGTACATAGGAGCAATTTCCAATGCTTCACTTGATGTGGTATCCAACTTCAAATTATGATCTAATGGCATAGAAATCGTCAAAACCCTACTTTTTTAGTATGCTCAAGGAAGGTTGCCTTTGGGAAATCCATATACTTGTTTTTGTGTGTATAAACTCAATGCCCAAAAAATAGTGCATCACACCAAGATCTTTCATGTAAAATTCTTGCATAAGGAGTTGCTTTACCTTTTTAATGTTTTCTTCATTATCACCACCTACAATCAAGTCATCAACATAAATAGCCACAATTGTGATGCCATCATCCCCCTTCCTTGTGTACAATGAGTGATCTGCATCACACATAGAAAATCCAATGAAGGTTAAATAATCTGTGATCCTTGCATGTCAAGCATGAGGGGTTTGTTTAAGCCCATACAAAGCATTTTACAATGTGCAAATGTATTCAGGGTGCTTTGAATCCCCATATCCTTGAGGTAGTAGAACTGGACAAGGTAGTTCTATTCAACGTTTTGAGATACAATCAATTTTTTGCATCAGGGTATCTTAGTCAGTGGCCATGGCTGAAAGCAGTGATGTATTTCGTATGTTGGCTATTGAGGATAAGTTGGATGGTACCAATTACCCATTATGGGATTATATGATGCATTGTATATTGGTTGCAAAAGGTCTATGGAATTTTGTGTAGGGTGGTGAAAAACATCCTATTACACTTGCAAACACGATTGTTGAAGGTGATGTAGATGACATTGAATATGATGATATTCTTCATGTTCGTGTTCGTGCTACAGTTCTTACTGCAACCACCCGCAATGCAAATTTGTTGGGATGGCAGACATTCTCAAGCACATGCACTGATAGCTTTGTCTATCAAAAGTGCCATTACGCCTCACATTCGCTCTTGTAGAACAGCTAAGGATGCTTGGGATACAGTTACCACTTTATAAAAGGCAAGGAATGAGGCTCGTGTTGCTTACCTCCAAAAACAATTGGAGAGTGAGCACATAAATGAAGAAGATTCCATGGACATTTTTCTGATAAAGATCAAAGATTTGAAGGAATAGTGGGTTTATACTGATGAAGTCTTGCTTGACAGTTCACTTCTGCAGACTGTTCTGAATGGTCTTCCATATTAATATCAGAGTTTTGCTTTTGCTGTTTGTTTAATGATGAATGGCAATCCAAATGCCCTAACATTTGAGGAGTTAGTTTGTGTTATGTTGCAGTAAGATTAGTCTAGGCAGAACATGTCCATTATGTGTGTCGCAGATCAAGCTTTCTTGGCTAGTTAGAGGGGCAAAGGAAAATGGATCTCTTCTACTAGTAAACAGAAATATGCTAATTCTGCACAATCAAAGAAGGATGACAGAGATGAGAAGAAAACAGAAAAGCAAAAATTGTTTTGCAAATACTATAAAGGAAATGATCATGGCATAAGAGCTATCCAAAACTGGATGCTAAAGAGGCAAGGAAGAAAGAGGCTGGAATGGTTGTTGCAGAGGACTTTACACCAAAAACAGAGTCTGCTAATCTTGTGCAAAATGAAGAATGGGAATTTACCACTATTTGTAGTTATGATTCATCTTCTCATGAACAACGTATGTGTGCACTAGACTTAGATGTTTGGTACTTTGATAGTGGGGCAACCAAACATATTACATTGAAGTGTAGTTTCTTCACTTCACTCGAGTCTGGCCCTATAGGGAATAATGTCACATGCACCAACAACTCCTCTTATCGTGTCATGGGAGTTGGGAAGATGATTTTGACTACTACTAATGGGAGTTCTTTTACATTTTCAGATGCTTTATTTGTGTTAGGGATCAAGAAGAATTTGTTATCAATTTCGGCTTTAGCCAAGATTGGATTGGTTGTGAAATTTGTTGATGACAGATGTACAGTTCATGATCTGTCAAATGGCGATGTAATTATTGCTTCTTGCATTTTATGTCATGGGTTGTGTAAGCTCATAGACTATGAAAATTTGTGAATGATTCAGCATGTGTAGTACATGATTCTTAGGCTAGGTGAGATGCAAAGCTTTGGCATGCATGCTTTGGTCATTTGAGTTTTGCGATTTTGTTACACCTACAAAAATCTGAAACGGTGTCCTCTCTGCCCAAACTTGAGGCACCTGGTACACATGTTTGTGAAGGAAAAATTTTGGGTAAAATGTACCATTCCTCATTCCCAAAAGATGGTTCAGTTCGAGCTACTCAAAAATTGTAGCTTGTTCAGAGTGATCTCTGTGGTCCTATGTAGACACCCTCTTTTGGAAACTATATTTACTTCATGACTTTCATTGATGATTTTTCCAGGCATGCATGGGTATATCCATTGAAAGCAAAGTCCGAAGTGTTTATGTGCTTCAAATAGTTTCTGGTTTTGGCTAAAAATCTATTAGCATGTAAAATGGGAACCCTCTATTTTGATCGAGGGGGGAAATATATGTCTTCTAACTTTAATGCATTTTTGGCTAAATGTGGGATAAAACATCAGTGTAAAATTCCGTATACACCTCAATAGAATGGATTTGTTGAACGGAAGAATAGGTCACTCATGGAGATGATGAGGTGAATGGTCAAGACTTAGGCTTTACCACATAGTTTCTGGCTTGAGGCTATCATGTGTGCAGCATATGTACTTAATAGGTTTCCCACTAATGCATTGCAATCTATCACTCCATATGAGGCTTGGCATGGTTGTAAGCCATCTGTTGCTCACCGGTGTGTTTTTGGTTGTTTGGAATATGCATTACTGCCTCAACAACAACACAAAAAATTGGATGATAAAGCAATGAAATGTATTTTTGTTGGGTACAATTCTGAAAGCAAAGGCTATCGTCTGTATCATCCATATACTAAATGCATTTTGGTTAGCGGTGATGTTGTTTTGTGGAAGATGTTATTCAACCATTACTTTCATGTACTAAGGAGACATTAGTTAGCTCCAAAGACATGCATGGCACTTTGTGACCTCTTTTTACAGGTGGACAGTCTAGTGCTAGTCTAACGAGGCAACTTCTCAACCTTTACAAGTTTCATGTGATGATGCAGATCATTCCATTGTGATGCAAATTTACATGATGCACTTGTTGATGAGAGAGCTGATATTGAGGAGGAAAAAACTATGCCAAAATGACTAGTGCAGAATTTGCGTGAAAGCAAATTAGATGCACCTGTATCATATCACACTTGTTCAAGCTCTCATAGTGCTTCTTTTGCATCAGATTGCTATGCTATGGCTGCCTCTAGTCTCTATGATAAGAATGAGCCTGTTTTGTTTGATGAAGCACAAAATTCTAAAAATTGGATGATTGCTATGCAATCAAAATATGATGCCATCATGAAAAATGGTACCTAGTCTTTATGTGACTTGCCTCCTGGCAAGAAGACCATTGGCACTGTTGAGAGCAGTATGGGCACCCAGGGACTGACTAGACAAGGAAGCCAGTGGAGAGAGTCAGAGCGAGGTGAAGGATTAAGTAGACAAAGCAATCGACGCAAATCTGGCAGATAGGCCCTTCAAATTTTCCCAAATCAACATCTTTATAACAATGATTCTTATCACTAACAAACATTGTAAATACCATTTCATATTTTTGTAGCTCCATTTTGTGCAAGCCAAGGAGTCCTTGAGCTTGAGGAGCCTTAGAAGTACCTACATATCAATTTTCGTATTTTTTAGACTCCGTTTAAGCCCTCAAATTGGCCCTAGAACCTAATTTTTAACTAGGCCGGACACTAGGTCTGGACAGGGCCAAAACCTAGTCAAAAACTATAAATAGAGCTAGAGAGCTCATTTTTGAGGTAGATTGTAATTGAAATGAACTTGTAATAGCTTTTTGAAAGTAATCTAAGGACTCCATTGCTTCTCACTCTTTGTCTTGCCGTGTGTGCGCGTGTGTGTGTATGTGTGTGCATGTTTGTGTGCTTCTCACTCACGCCCTTGTGCCTCCACTTGCTCGAGGCCTTCATACCATCCTCACGTCTTCCCGGATTGACATTAAAGGAGGTGCTACTCATCACTGAGCTACACCAAATTTTGGCGCCGTTGCCGGGGATCGAGCTTTGAGGACGAGCGTGTGATGGTAAGACGTAGATTTGGGACGTTGGCGTTGTAGGTAACTTCTTCACTTTTCCTTTTTTTCTTTTCCTTACCTCATCACCATCATCATCATCACCATCTCCCACCTCCATCTCCATCATCACAAAAATTTCAGTTTTTTACTATATCCCCTTCCTCCTTTCATTTCCCTCATTTCACTTGTGAGAGAGAGGGAGAGAGCGAACTGTTGTGTGCTATTTTCTGCATGCTTTTGGAATTTCTTGCAGGCTTCAGCATCATCATCCCCTCCAGCACGTCGCAGAGGTACGGAAATGTGCAGAACTATCTCGCAGTCGCCGACTTCTGTCCATCGCGATTGATAGAAATTTTCACCTTTTGGTAAATCTGAGTGCACCACAATGGACTAGAGACCCTGCACACCACATTTCCACAAAAATTTTTGAAAAATTTGCAAAATTTCAATCCGTCGCGATTGACAGCCCTGTCCGTCGCGATTGACTGCCTGTCCATCGCGATTGATACCCATCCATCGCGATTGACTACCTGTCCGTCGCGATTGATACCCATCCGTCGCGATTGACTGCCTGTCCATCACGATTGACTGCCTGTCCGTCGCGATTGATACCCATCCGTCGCGATTGACTGCCTGTCCATCACGATTGACTGCCTATCCATCGCGATTGATACCCATCCGTCGCGATCGACTACCTGTCCATCGCTATTGACGTCAGTCCATTGCGATTGACTCTTGTCCATCGCGATCGACTCCTGTCCATCGCGATCGACTGCCTGTCCATCGTGATTGACTGCCTGTCCATCGCGATTGACTCCTGTCCATCGCGATTGACTCCTGTCCATCGCGATTGGCTGCCCTATCCATCGCGATTGACAACCAATTTTAGCCAATTTTTTAGGGTTTTTAATTTCAAGCGTTTGGCTAATTTTGGCCATGAACATTTTACTCTAGAGCACATAAGGAGGCCATAGGAAAACAACTTGGGGAAAACCTGTTGCACAGTGATCCTGTTTGAACTCTGTTTTAACCCTAGAACCCTGAACGGTCATAAATTTTTCATACGAAATCCATTTTTTGAGCTCTAGGGCTTGTTGGAAAGCTCGTGGCATATACTACACGCCCTCAACTGTTTTTTATAAAGATAATGTGTTGATTTTCAGCTAAGGTATTTTGAAGTTGACCATACCCAGGGGGATCAAAGTCAGGGGTCTTAAGAATTGTTTTCCTAAAAATCACTATGCAAATTAGTATTTGTGCTACAGGAATGAAAATCATTGGTTCTGTCTTTGGAAGTTAAATCTTAAAGCTAACTTTGGAACTCTTACAGATCTATTGAGAGCATCGAAAGGCGTTATAAGCAAGTGTAAGTGCAAGCTTGTGAACACACTTCCTAGGCATTCAAGGGCAACCAAGCAGGAAACAAAAGGTTGGAAACTTTCAGCCCCCTCTGTCGATTCCTAGCTTATGCTAAGAACGACTAGTGGTAGGAGTAGACCAAGGCGGCATTAGGTGCTTATCAAGTTGAAGAATACCTAAACATTCAAGTTCAAGTTAACGACACAATCTTTGTACGATCAATAACCTTGAAGGAAAGAATCTAACGTGGAACGATCAACTTACAGTGCAAAAATTAACTCAAATATTCCTAACGACGTGATTTCTGACAAGAGCATAAACACGGTAACCACTAAAAAGGATCAAGTAACTGATACAAAAGAACTCAGCAACGAGGTTGTACTTGGGCAAATTTGGGCTATTCAGTTAGGCTTATGAACCTTAGATCAGGGCGACATCTAGGGAGAGAAAAACAAAGTCTTAGGTCTTCAGAGGCTAGTGTCAACCACACTGCTAGGTCTTGGGCCCAGCAGTTGAGCCACCACTCATACTACCCTAGCTCTGAGACAAGTGAATCAGAGATGTCTCAAGGCATGGATAGACCTACCGGAAGTTCAGGAGTGCCATACTTGCACAGGGTAGAAGGCCCTTACAAAACACAATTGGAATACCTTAGGACCAACCGATTAGGTGCTAGCATCTATGAGGACGGCCTAGGAAGATCTGTGGTACAGATTAACAATCCTGATCAATCCATTGGACTAGAGCGCCCAGCTGTCAAGTTCGAAAACGGAGCATACTTAGACAAGGAAGGGACAATATATGTAGTCACCAGTCATCTAGATAGGACTGATGAATTTCGGAATGTAGTCCCAGAATCAGACTTAGATGACCTAGAGCAAGGAAACGTGGGAGTAGAACCGAGGACCCCTCGAGGGAAATCTGTTCTTACGAGGATTATCACACCAGAGTGGATTCCCCAAGATAATAAGAGCATAGATCTTCTTCTGAACCGAGAAACTGACGAAGCCTTTTGGAGATATAAATCTGATCGGCCATTTGATATAGGAACAATCATGATCTATGAGTTTAAGGATCCTGATAGCCCAGGCAGAGTGACCTACTTAGATCACGCCTCAGAGAGGATCTTTGTGGTGACCGAAAATGATAGGCATGCTTACACTTGGAAAGGTGAAATTATTTTCCCCCAACCAAGATCAAATGTTTCCTATGGTCACCCTGGAGCGGGAACATCCCAAGCTCATGGAACTCAAAGAGACAAAAATAGAGATAGGCCAGAAGTAAGCTTTGCTAACCTAGGGGGCAGAGAAAGAACAAGGATGGAAACAAATAGGGTGGAACCTGAGATACATAGAGCTCACAGGAATCAAAGAAATGCGGATGAGTTCCCTCTCCCACGACCTAGAGAGCACACAAGGACTTTGAGACCAACTCAGCTAGTTAAGTCCATGAAGAACTACTTCGATGGCACTGGAGATCCATACGATCATGTGGCAGAGTTTAGGCAAGTCTTGAGAGCAGAACAAGTGGAGGACCTATTCACACAATATAATGCCTTTGGTCTAACCCTTAGGAACACAGCCCTTACGTGGTTCCAGCCATTGAATGAGAGACAGTTTAGGAGCATAGACCAACTCCTGGAGGCTTTCATTATTGAATTCTCTAAGAGTGGAATAAGACATAATACCTCCTCATTAATTCACAGCTTCAAGCAAACCCCTCAAGAGATTGTGAGACTTGCAGGACGAAGATTCAGGCAATATCTTGAAAGATGCCCTGTTTCGGAGCTCCCCACACCAGCTAAGCAAGTGGCTTTATTCTTGGATGGATTGCTGAGTACAAAGTTAAGATCCTATGTGTACTTGAAGGACCCTAGGACCATAGAAGAGTGTCTACGCATGTGCATTGACATCGAGGACAACCTAGGGGAGGAGTTAGAGCTTTCCAAGATATACAAAGATTCAGATAGTGTCTCTAGCCTCTCGTCCACGCAATCCACCTCAATTGAGGAACTTGCAGAGAAAGTAGCTCAGAAATTAGGTGTCACTAGCAAACAGATCCCAAGGTTTGCCCCTGTGAAAAGATGCTATACTTGTGGTGGCGACCACATGGTGAATGTATGTCCCATTATGGCTCAACCCCAAGTAAATCCTAATAGCCAGTACTGCACCATAGAACGGAGGTACACCAATCACACCACGCAAGATTGCCCCTACAATAAGCAAACCGTTAGGCAAACCTACCCTCAGCCATACCCTCGACAAGGCAGATACCAGAACCAATACCCACCACAACAGTATGCTAGGCCTCAACAAACCTACCAACCACAATACCAAGCCCAGCAAAGGCCTCAGCCTGTGTTAGCACAACAACCCCCTGCCCCAGCTAATGTGATCCCAATAAAATATGCAGCTACAGAAGAGAACCTGAATAGAGCTATAGTCCCTGTAACACCAGTGCTTTTAGAAAGTGATCTCAGTGACCATAGCTTCGATTCGACACATGTTGATAGTCCCCAGGCTTACTACATGCAATCTCCTGAACATGGTGAGTCTTACTATAGTGAAGAGCCAAATGAACCTAGTTGGGAATCAGATTACACAAATGTCATGTATGCAAACCCCAACCCTAGACCCCAACCAAGGCAAGTAAGACCCCCATTCCCTAGAGGACCATGCTACAGATGTCAGGGAGATCATCTCATTCGTGATTGTCCCTTGCCTCCACCTACACAACCCCAGTCAGTAACGATCCAAGGCTATTATCAAGAGTGTGGAAAGGAGCATCTCTTGCGAGACTGCCCTAAGAATCCTAATAATATGCCAAAAATCACTCCTATTAATGTTATTGGGTTGGTGGTAGACTCCACAGGAAGTGTGACGTCCACCGCACCAGTACAGGTAGTGACTAGAGCTCAGGCATTGCAGCAAAACCAAGGGGTAGGTCAGGAAAAGAGCCTAGAGGCTAGTGAAACTGAGAGCATAACCAAGAAAAGGACTAGAGCTTGGCGGGATAGTCGCGAAAGAATGAAAAGGCAATGGGCAAAAAATATGAGTGAACTCGAGGAAAGCCTCAAAGAAACAAAGGCCAGGATAACTGAACTCACATCTCAAACTCCCTCTCACACTACCCCACCTCCACCAGTCCCAACTCCATCCGACCCGCCTCAACTAATACCACCACCCCCTAGAGTAGGATCAGTCCTAGCAGATCCCACTCCCGAGGACCTTAAGATGATGCTTAAAGCATATCAAGCCAGAATCCAAGAAGGGCCAAATGTAACTGATCATGAAAAATGTTACCCTAGAGCAGAACTAGAGCTAGAACAAACCAAAATTTGTGCTAAGATGGTGGAATTGGCTCAGACCATGTTTGAAGCCAGTCGCCTCTTTAACATCTCTAGTTCAACAAAGACACAGTTGCACTTTGATGGACTATTGGAAAGAATAGAGCAGCTGATTGCACAATCAGAAAATGAACCCGCCTCTCAACACAAGGACAAGGCAAGTGAAGCTGCAAGTCTTCCTGCCCAGGAAGCCTATGTGCCTAAAGCCTATGTGCCTGAATCCTATGTGCCTGAAGCTTATGTGCCTAACTCTACGGAGTCAGACACATCGTCTTCTATGAATCGATTCATACCAGAATTCCTACAAGAGATTCAAGAAGACAAATGGGCTAAAGAAAGTGAAGTATCTCCTCCCATTGAACTGGTGAATGATGCACACGACCAATTCCCACAAGACATCCCATCCATTTATGAGGAGCAGGAGAGCACCCACTCTCAGGAAAGACTAGACTTTGAGTCTAACTCTCTACAAGAATTACCCCACTTCATAGGCCCATGGGAAGTTAAGTCTACTTGTATGAGAGCACCCACGGTCATGGTACGAAATGAGGACTCAGTCTTACCTAGGAACATAGAGGTAGTGAAAAACACTAAAGTGCAATGCAACCTCACCTTAGAAGAGCTACTCAAAGTAAGGCCAGAACTATGGAAACATGTAGCCAAACAAGTACCAGAGATAGCAAAACCTCGTTCCCAGGTAGGATCCCAGAGAACAGTGCAACAAATACCCTTGGATAAGATAGGAGACATGTGTGAAGGTGAAGAAGGGAACACCTATCTTCCCATTACCTACCAGGGGCACACCACCAAGGAAATTTTGGACTCAGGTGCAGGAGTTGCAATTGCCACCACTTCCCTATGGAAGCGTTGGGGCAAGCCCACACTCAGGCCAACGAGAATGAAATTGCAAATGGCCGATGGTCACATAGAGAGGCCCTTAGGATTGCTAGAAGGAATAACTCTCACCACCTGTGGTGTCGAGTTTGAGCATACATTTGCTATATGTGATTTTAGCAAGAACCATGCCTATCAAATGATCTTGGGACGACCTTTTATGCGACAGTTGCAAGTACTACAGGATTGGGGAACCAATTCTTTGTACCTGCAACACTTAGGTGTTACGACCAAAGTGAATCTCAAAGATTACTCTCATAGAGATGTCCCCCCTATCCAATGGAATCCCATCCATAGAGCCAAAGATGATACGGAATCTGTGCATTCCATAGGATCAGGATTCTCATGGATGCATGAAGACACCCACTTATGGATGTGCAAAGTAGCAGTAGAAGAGGAGAAAAGAGAAAAGGCCAGAGATATAGGTGCAAACGAAACACATAGACCCATTCAAGACCCAACCTATGCACCTGTAGTATTTCCTGACGAAGAATTTGAACCCCACGGCTGGGTAGAAATCCTAGCAACAATGGATGTATCCATCAATGAAGAACAATGGACACCCCACTGTGATGAGGAGGGCTATGACATTTCAGTCTTCTCCATAGAGCCAATCATGGGAGAGGCAGTATTAGAAGAATGCGAACCTAACCCTGATGCATTTGAGGATGCGAGTGACTCCGATCTAGAGTCAATCATTATGGACCCACCTTTTGCATGAGATGAAGAATACTTCCATGAAGTAGAATTTCAACCCCAGAGGTATGGAGAGCTTACAAGTGATGTAAGACTAGCCACACATGTGACCCTGAAGGAAGAAGGAAAGAAAAGAAAGAAGAGAGAAGTCACACCAGAAGAGGAAGAATCTTTGTTTGAGGTCCCAGAAAATTTTAGGAAGTATGAGATAGATGACAGGAGAGTCATGATCAGAATGCCTAAACGAGAGGCGCAATCAGGGGAGGCCTATGATAACAAAGAAACCACCAAGAAAATTGTGGTAGCTCTGGAAGAAGGAGAGGAGAGATGCACGTACATAGGCCATGACCTGACAGAAGAGGAAGAACAAGAGCTAATAGCCTTGCTAAGAGAATACAGAGATGTATTTGCTTGGAGTTACAAGGATTTGAAAGGAGTGGACCCTGACATATGCTCACACACTATCCCCATGACCTCGGATGCCAAACCTTCTAAGCAAAAGCCATACACATATAATGATAATTATGCTGCTAAGATCAAAGAGGAGATAGATAGACTGGTTGAAGCTGGATTCATATATGAAATTGAGCACACTGAATGGGTATCCCCCATTGTAGTGGTGCCCAAAAAGAATGGTAAATTACGTGTATGCATTAACTTAAAGAAGGTCAATGCAGCCACAATCAGAGATAACTATCCGCTTCCCATCACAGAACATCTCTTAGAAAGAGTAGCAGGCAAGGAAGTGTACAGCTTCCTTGATGGATTTTTGGGCTACAATCAAGTAGCCATAGCTCCAGAGGATCAGCATAAGACAGCTTTTGCCACAAAATGGGGCATATTCGCCTTTCGGGTAATGCCATTTGGGCTTACCAATGCACCAACAACCTTCCAGAGGCTGATGTTCCATGTATTTAAGGAGTTCTTGAGGAAGAATTTAGAAGTCTATGTTGATGATCTTTGTGCTCATTCCAACATTAGACAAACCCATATCCCTGAACTTAGACAAATCTTCAACAAATGTAGAGAATATCAGGTCTGCCTGAACCCAGAAAAGTGCGTCTTTATGGTCAGGCAAGGCAAGATTTTAGGACACATAGTGTCAAAGAATGGCATATCCACTAATGAAGAGAAAGTGAGAGCCATAGCCGAGTTACCTAGGCCAAAGAATGTCAAGGAAGTACAAGCTTTCATGGGGCACTGTGGTTACTACCGCCGGTTCATTCACATGTATGCTGTCATTGCAAAGCCCATGTATGGACTCTTGACTAACTTTGAGTGGACGGATGAATGTGAGAATTCCTTCCAAGAGCTTAAACGAAGGTTATGTTCAGCACCAATCTTGACCACGCCAGATTGGAATAAACCTTTCCATGTTCATGTGGATGCATCCAATTTTGCCATTGGATGTGTGCTTGCTCAACCTACTGGTGAAGGTAATATGGATCTTCCAATTGCCTATGCTAGTAGACAATTGAATGCAGCTGAACAAAATTACACCACTACTGAGAGAGAAGGATTAGGCATGGTATATGCAGTTAAAAAGTTTAGACATTTGCTTGCAAATAAGTTTAAAATTTTTACTGACCATCAGGCATTGTTGTACTTGGTAAACAGACCATGCAATACAGGTAGATTAGTAAGATGGTTTCTCTTACTAATGGAATATGATTTTGAGGTAGTGGTAAGAAAAGGGAGGACTCATTTGAGAGCTGATCATCTCTCTAGGCTCACATCTGGAGAAGCCCCACAAGGAGTGTCAGATGACCTTCCTGATGCTTACCTGTTTAATTTGGAAGTTGTACCGCAGTGGGCTAAGTCATTAGTGCCAATATTGACGTACGGGCCTAATCACCCAGTAATAGCCACACAGGATAGACAAGTAGTAAAAGCCCAAAAGTACCACATCATGGCTGGAAGTATGTACAAGCACACAGATCAAGGGATCTTGGCTTGTTGTGTAGAAGAGGACGAGTATGCGAAGTGGTTGCAATTAGCACACGTAGGTGCATTAGAGCAACACTACTCAAAGCGACAAACCCTACAGACACTACGGAGACTCGGAGTGCATTGGCCGACTATGGAAGCTGATGTCCAAAAGTTGTGCAAGGAATGCCCAATCTGCTGCACTAAACCACCTGTGGAACATGCCACTCTTTATCAAGTGTCCATAGTGCCAGATTGGAGTGAACCACTAGTATCCTTCCTGAGTACGGAAGCCTTCCCTCCAGACATGACTCTGGCTCGGAAAAGAAGTCTAGAACAAGAAGCCCAGGATTACTCACTCATTGGTGATAATCTCTACAAGCGTGGTAAGGATGGTTACCTGAGACTATGTGTCCATGAAAGTTAATATCTCAAGATCTTGGAAACCGCTCACCAAGGTGTAGCAGGAGGACACTTTGGACCAGATCGGGTGATCAAGGCAATACTATTTGCGGGCTTTTGGTGGCCGACCCTTCACATGGATGCACATACCTATGTGAAACGGTGTGATGTCTGTCAGAGAACTCAATATCCTATACATAAAGATGAGATGCCACTGAAACCTATGATGGGTGGACGTGCATTCTCTAAGTGGGGAATAGACTTCGTAGGTCCTATTAATCCCCCAGCTAAGGGTTCCCATGCTGAATATATCATTGTTGCCACGGACTATCTAACCAAGTGGGTAGAGGTAAAAGCCACAACGAAGAACGATGCTCAAACAACAGCTAAGTTTTTATTTGAGAATGTGTTCACTAGATACGGGCTACCTATAGAGCTAGTTAGTGATAGAGGCACTCACTTCTTGAATGCAGTTATTGAAAATTTGCTCCAAGAATTCTTGGTAGTACATAAGAAGTCTGCCCCCTATCACCCTCATGCAAATGGCCAGGCTGAGAGCACCAATAAGATCTTATGCAATGTACTGACGAAATTAGTGAACAATAAACGCTCTGATTGGGACAAACAGCTACACCATGCTGTTTGGGCATATCGAGTGGCCTACAAAATGGTACTCCAAGCCACCCCCTTTCAGATGGTATTTGGCCAAAATGCAGTGCTACCGTTGGATTTCTTAATACCTACATTGAAAGTAGCACAGGAGCATGAATGGACATGTCATGAACTCTCCTCTAGGATCTTCGACCTAGAACGATTAGGAGAAACAAGACTGAGGGCGGCTGCAGGGATATATGCAGCTAAGAAACGACAGAAGGCATACTTTGATGGCCACGTTAAGGATAAAGGTTTGAAGGCAGGCGACCTAGTACTAGTCTACACTTTGAAACAACACGCGAGAAAACTAGAGAAAAGAGGCTACAGACCTATGATCATAAATAGGATCTCCACAAGTGGAGCAGTACAAAACCACTTTAGAGGGTGATGTTCTCCCGAGCTACATTAGCGGATGCAGAGTCAAGTTATATCAGGAACCTCTCACAAAGGAAATGCTAAGTCGACTCAATACTGCTAAGAAACACAAAGAAGAAGAAAAGCGAATTCGAGAAGAAGCCCAAGCAGAAGCCTTAGAACGCATACAGAGAATGAAATTAAGAAGACAAGGTAGAGAGCAACCTAGGCCAGATGTCGATGCAGATCAAGGATATCACATGGCCATGTGTGAGGCTTCAGGTGAACGTACCCATAAGATAGTGGATCGATGACCTTTTGTGATCCTAGAAATAGGACAAAGAGACAGCACAACAAGCATGAGAGCTTTAATTGATTCAAGAGCAGCAACAAGTGCAGTTCGGCTTTCTTATTGCCAGCAGCTGCAATTGGAGGTAAAACCCCTAGAAGCATATCTCATAGGATTGGGAGGTGTGGAAACTCCTTGCATGGGCGAGGTGGATCTTCCCATCTCCATTCAAGAGGAAGTGATGACAGTCAAAGTACTAGTGTGTCAAGATGAGGACCTCACTGAGCCTCTTGTCTTGGGTCAGGACTGGATCTATGATCATGCAGTCAACCTCAACCTAAGAAGTGGACTTCTTCAGGTATGGGTAGATCATAGCCGAATTACAGTTGAATTGGAAAATGAGGCACTCAAGGAACTAGGCAAGGCACAAACTCTTGGTTCTTCCAGGGGCGCACATGAAGTTGACAATGCTATTGTTGTCCAAAAGTGTATTATGCAGAAAGAGGATTGTCTCAACAACGGAGTCAAGGATAAGAAGGCACTCCCTTCCGTTCTAAAGGCCAGAGGGATGCAGCAACCAAAGGCAGATCGAATACAGAAGAAGCAGAACACTACCTATACTGGAGGCCAAAAAAAGGAGCAAAGCAGATTGTTTCAGTCGATGAAACAAGTATGGAGGCAAAAAGGCGAACACCTTGTTCCGACCAGGCCAACACCACGGCCAAAAACTCTTATTAGTAATCAACAACACAACACTAATAAGAAGTCCTTCATAAATTCTTCTGCAAAAGTGAAGTCTATTTGGGTACCCAAGAAGTCAATGAAGGTCAGCCCACAATCACGGCAAATCTGGGTGCCTAAGGCTTGCTTGCGGGCTCAAATAGCTACACCAAGGCCAAACCCTATACAACATGTTTCACTCACTCGAACATCTGAGGCCCACTCTTACACATCACGCACGAACACGTATTTTCCCACTCGTAAATGGGTCCCTAAAAAGCCTCATTCACAAGTAGATACCCCTATCCAACTCTTCAGAGTCTCCACAAAATCAACATCACAGCCCATCCACTACATTTGGCAACCTAAAACTTGTAATAAACCCCCGGACACCAGTTGCAAATCCATGCCCACCTACTAACTACATCACTCTCACACTACATCATCACACGTAGCTCTTAGGTCTACTCAATTCCTAACTACACACACAAGCACCGAGCACTTATTAACCTACTAATCTCTCCCGGACCTCATGTTAATGTTGTAACGGGGACACGGTGTCATTTTTGTGTCCATTGCAATGTTAACAATGATTCATGTATTCTCACAGAACCAGCTGCGAAGTTTTCAACATGGCTGAGGCGGCAGGCACAAGCTCTCAAACAGAAACGAGCCAGCACGTGGTGGACTTAGACAATTTACCCGTTTTGCCTGAAACAAACGAAAGACCAGAAGAATTGCAGGCCATCAAAATCATACCTATAGCGGACCCTCCTAGTGGCCATACCAAGCCCGTAGGAAAAGCTTCCCACTCGTTTAGTGAAGTGGTAGGACCCTTGGGAGAGGGAACATACCTATGGGAATCAGAGTTGGACTTCAATGGGAAGCAAGGTAAATACCATTTCTTCACAAGAGAATTCGAGAAGTTACAAAATGCAGAAGGTCTACGTTCGATTCGGGAAAAGGCAGGATTGGATGCATATTTCAGTGCACGGCTCCCAAAGCCTGACTTCATGCGATGCTACTATCTCGTCAACACCTTGACTCCAAACAAGAACCCAAAAGGTGCAAGCTCATTTGTGATCCCATCTCTAACAAAAGGAAATGAGCTCAAGAGGTTTAGGTTATCCAACAACTTGGTGAGAGAGGCCCTAGATATGCACGGAATGCATATTCCTACAGAGAAGGAAACCCTAGTGCCGGATTACATGAAGAATCGAAGCCTCACCAAACTCAAGGACATGGTGTCCATGACGCCTAATGTTGCAATACACCTTCGCATGTGCATGCAACACTTTGCTTTTCCTGCCCAAGATAGATTCACCATGCCACCTAAAAAGATTTGGTTTAGTTTGTATCTGGCAGAGACACAGAGCCTCACCATCAACTTACCCCACTGGATAATTGATCAAATACACCTATCTCACAAACGATGGCCACGGAAACAGGTTTTATATGGATGTTGTGCTCTGGCGAGAATCATTTATAGGTGTTTGGCTTATGACATCCCTATCCAACGAGCCCTAATGTGGAATCGTGTAGAGCAGTTTAGAGGCAGGACATCCACTGGACCCCCTTCTAAGAAGATGAGAGGCACTGTCCAAGTCCCATGTGCTCAACCACGTGGAGCCACCCTAACACCAGATGTCACCCCTCCACCCCGAAGAGTCCGACCATTCACACTCCGACTTCCAAGACGCAGCACCGATGGTTCTACCTTGATATTCCCTCCCATCCCAACTGATCTTGAATTTCCCAGTGGTGCACCTTTGGAAGAACTCACGAATGAAGATTTCGAACAATTATTACAAGATGTAGAGCTAGAGGCAGAAGAGGCACAACAAGTGGAGAATGTGCAAGCACAGGCAACAACCTCCCAAGTACCTGTCACCACAGTTGAAGTGGAGGAAGAGAATGAGGAAGATGAAGAACAGGAGGAAGATGAGGAGGATTATGATCAAGAGCATCATGATGAGCAACAAGAAGTGCCAGAAAATGTAGGTGCACCTGCATATACAGCTCAACTACAAAGGTTATACGACACAATCAAAGCAGTGCAAGAACGGCATCAACTCTCTCTTGTGTCAGGTCAAGCTTTGATGCAAGAAATGCTATCAGATGATGGGGTGGATCAACATTTCATTGACACCCTCAAATTAGTGTCAGAGTCTTTAGGAGTTTCGGACGCTATCCACACTGCAGTCCGCCAAGCCGTGAGGTATGACAAACGCAGAGTTGACACATTACCACGAGCAGGTAATGTTGGAGTTTATTGATCTCCAAAGTACAGCTAGAAGTAGGTGAAACCCAACAGGACCTAGTTGACTTTTTCACAAACTTGTATGCACATACCAATTTTCTTGCAGAGCAAATTTCTCTTTACTCACTTGGAATTTTCCAAAACTGTTTCAGACACATAAACTAGACTCTAAGAGCTTTCCAACAAGATATAGAACACCTCAAATGGATAAATACACAATGAGCTATGACCTCTGCAATATGCAGCTTTAATGGAGACCTTGAAACAGAGATGAACTTGAGGACACATATCATTTGCAGAGACTACTGCTCTTAACTCACAACTTCAATGACTTTGAAACTTTCTAGAATACAAGTAGATTTAAAGAGCTTTCTAACAAGTCAAAGAACACATGATTTGGATACATACACAAGGAGATATGACCTCTGCAAGTTTGAGGTTTAATGGAGACCTTCAGCAGGGATAAAAAACAGAGAACACACACTACTTGCAGAGCGTATTGCTCTCAGCTCACAAATACAATGATTATGAACATTTACAGGACGAAAGTAGACAATAAGAGCTTTCCAATGAGCTATCAAACATGTAATTTGGATATATAATGAGGGAGATACAAGCTCTGCAATCTATGCATACAAAACTACAGCAATGTAGAGATACACATATGACTCTCTTGGACATCCCACAAGATCACGACTTTTCTCCTCTTTTTATAGCATGGGAAACTAATCTAAAACCTTCATAATAAATCTAAATTTGTGGTAGACACTTGGATGGAGGTATTACATGACTCAAGTGCTCAAATAAGCAAAGTATTGATGGACTTTGAGAACTAGCCACATCGACCTTCCACTAGGACACCACTGAAGCTCCCTTGTGACTCACTAATTTGACTCACCATGTTCTAGAACTCACGTGGTATTTTTGCTACATTTTATGAATAATATGAGCCTTCTTGAAGTATTTGAAGACTTCCCAAAGGTATTTACATAATTTGAAACTTGTACCCTACATAAAACAAATGTTCGCAACATTCTCCCCCTCAAGTTTCAAAGGGTATTTCCTTCATGCCAAGAATATAGTTGAATCTTTGAAGCTTTGGTCCATCCAAGGATTTGGTGAAGATATCTGCAACTTGATCCTTTGTTCCAACAAAAGAAACCTGCACTTCATTGTTCATGGCCTTCTCTCGAACATAATGATAGTAAACCTCTATATGCTTTGTTCTAGCATGAAAAATAGGATTTGAGGTCATATGAATGCTGCTCAAGTTATCCCCATATATCAGTGGTACATCAACCTGCACATTCACGTCATGAAACAACTTTTTAAACCACATAACCTCAGTAGTAGCCAATGCTAAACCTCTATACTCAGCCTCTGTAGAAGATAAAGCAACTGTAGGCTGTTTCTTTGAACTCCATGTTAATGTCTTGTTTCCTGCTATTACCACATATCCACTTGTGGATCTTCTGTCATCTTTGCTTCCAGCCCAATCTGCATCACTAAAGACTTTAAGAGTTAGATCAGCATCATGACTATAAAATAATCCTTCGTTCATGGTACCTTTCAAATACCTAAGCACTCTTTTCGCTGCATGCATATGAGATACTCTAGGTTCATGCATAAACTGTGACAATACTCCCACTGCATAACATATATCAGGTCTAGTTTTTGTTGCATAAATCAAAGATCCTACCATGGATCTATATACATTCATATCATGCAACTCATCACCTTCCTTTGCGCTTAGCTTTACATTACATTCCATTGGAGTAGAAACAAATTTACATTCCTGCATACCAAACCTTTTCAGCATATCACATATATACTTTCTTTGTATCAACCACATACCTTCATCGCTATACACAATTTCAATCCCAAGAAAGTATCTGAGCAAACCAAGATCTGAAATTTTAAATTCCTTTCCCAAATTACCTTTTATCTCATCAATTGCTTTTGCATCATTCCCTGTAATCAACAAGTCATCCACATAAATGCATACATAGACACACATGCCATGTACATGTTTTACATAAAGTGAAGGATCAGCATGACTCGCTGTGTATCCTTGCAGCATAAGATACTTTACCAACCTTGCATTCCATGCCCTTGGTGCCTGCTTAAGACCATACAATGCCTTCTTTAACCTGCATACATGATTAGGACATTTTGCATCCACATAACCATCTGGTTGTGACATATACACTTCTTCATTTAACTCACCATTAAGAAAGGCATTCTTTATATCGAGTTGATATATATTCCACCTTTTACTTGCAGCTAAAGCCAACAAAGTTCTCACCGTTGCCATATTTGCTACTGGACTAAATGTTTCCTCATAGTCCACACCTTGAGTTTGATTATATCCTTTTGCTACAAGTCTAGCCTTATATCTAGACACACTACCATCACTATTTCTTTTAATCTTAAAAACCCACTTGCAACCAATTACCTTTTGCTTTGGTGTACTTGGAACTAAATTCCAAGTCTTGTTATCCTGTAGTGCTTCCATTTCTTCTCTCATTGCTTTCTCCCACTTTTCATCTCCTTTGGCCTCATCATAACATGTGGGTTCATTTTCCTGCTCAACTTTTGTCATAAAAGCATAATGAGTATTCATGAAAGATTCATAAGTATACCTTTGAGGTTTCTTACTTACTCTTGAAGTTCTTCTTACCTCCAATGTAGATGCTCTTCCTTTCTTATTAGGAACCTTTGATGATTCTCCATACTCACATACATCACTAATTTCCTCTCGTTCATCATTAACTTCAACAAGTTTGAGTTTACCTTTACTTTTAACACTTGGAGGTGACTCTTGCCTTAATCTTCCATTGAAAGTTGATCCTCTTTCTTCATCTAAACCACTCCTTTCATCATTTAAACTTCCTGATGGCTGAACTATGCATTCATCTCCTTCAACCACACCTTCTTCATTTTCATCCATGACCTGCAAACAATTCTTATCTGCATACCATGAAAGTGATTCATCAAAGTTTACATCTCTTGACACAACAACCTTATTGGTATGAGGATTATAGCATCTATATCCTCTTTGAGTATCTGCATAACCAATAAATATACATTTTTCTGATTTCGCATCAAGTTTAGATCTCACCTCACTAGGTACATGTACATAACATACACAGCCAAATACTTTCAAATGACTTACACTTGGTTTCCTTCCATGCCATACCTCATATGGTGTCAAATGATGAACTCCAGCAGTCGGAACTCTATTCATAATGTAAACACTTGTGCTAACAGCTTCAGCCCAAAAATAATTAGGCAAACACATATCATTAAGCATGCTTCTAGATGCTTCTGCTATGATTCTGTTGCTTCTTTCTGCGACTCCATTTTGTTGTGGAGTATACCTGCATGTAACTTCTCTTTTGATACCTTCATCATACAAAAAATCAGTAAAAGCTTGAGAGAAATACTCTCCTCCTCCATCGGATCTTAGCTTCTTAATATACCTTCCTGTTTGCTTTTCGACATATGATTTGAACTTCTTGAAACAATCAAAGACCTCACTCTTATGTTTAATAAAATACACAAATGTCATTCTACTATGATAGTCAATGAATGATACATAGTACTTATTACCAACCAAGGATGCCTATTTAGTAGGTCCCCACACATCTGTGTGTATGAGATCTAGCAAACCATCACTTACATAGCTTGAATGCTTGAAAGGTTGTCTACTCTGCTTACCCATTTGACATGCTTCACAAAGATGCACCATATGTTGCTTAGTAAGATCAGGTAATCCTTCAACAATCCTCTTCTTTGGTAGCTCCTTTAACCTGTGTACATTCATGTGTCCAATCCTTTTGTGCCATAGATCAAGCTCTGCTATTCGATGCATACCATAAGAGAAATAGTTTGTATGATTTGGGTTTACCTTGAATGTAAACAATCTACCTTGTTTTTAACCTCTAGCAATTAACCTCCTTTGCTTTGGATCCTCAATGAAGCAACCTGCATGATTAAATCTCACTTGTAGACCTTTTTCTACCATTTGACCAACCGACATCAAATTCTTAGTGATCGTTGGCACATAAAGTACATCCTTCAAGCAATTTTTCTTGCTCTTATCCTGCATAACAACATCTCCAACCTGCATAATCTTATGTATTGTATCATCTCCTATTTCAACATGACCTTTACATGACGGATTATGCATATTAGAAAACCATGAAGCATCATGAGACATGTGATTAGAACAACCACTATCTACATACCATACATCGCTATGGCAATTCATCTTAGTTTCTACATTCATCATAAGAAGAGAATCATAATCATCACACATGGTCCAATTTTGGACAAGGAGAGATTGAAGCTAACACATGAAGTGTGCAATGGATAAATGTACAAAAACCTAATGTATTAAATAATGTAGTAAAGATAGTGCATATAACGTTCATGCAAGAGAACTTGAAACAACGTGTGGCTTTTCATATTGGAACTTTTGGATGCATGTTGAAACCTTCATTGCTAATACAATGTCAAAGTGCGGAAGATTATGTTTAAGCTAACACAAGAAGAAAATATTGAAGACATGCCAACCCCAACCTTGCTTCAAGGAAGAAAGCAAGAGGGAAGACATGGTTTGAGGTTCCTCAACCAAGTGAGCTCAAGAAAACATGGTTTGAGGCTACTCACTCACATTAACCAAAGGAAGGTTCGAATCAAGTGGCTTTAGCAAAGTGAAGTGATCCATATGTGATGAGACTCCATACTTAACCTCTTGTACATAGTTTTTGTTGCATTCATTTGCTTCTAATTAATGTGCTCCCTCTCCAAACTCCATGTAGTCATTCATCAGAGATCAATGACTGTTTCTCCTATATTTTAGCCCATAATGTATGTAGCTTTCATTGTAGAAAAACCATAACATAAGTTTCTCATCATTCAAAGTGGAGAATAGGCAAATCTTTCATGACTCTACTTAACTCGTGCATTTGAACACTCATCTTTTCACCCCTTCCTTGAAAGACTAGTTTAGGAGTGCCTTGAAAGAATCCGAAGTGTTTGTGTTGTTTAGGTACTTGCATTACATATCCACAAAAGCTTTCCTAGAGAAGTGGAGGATTGCGATGGTGTGGATCCATGAAAGCATCAATAGTTTATGCACTTCCAATGATAATGGGATAGATTTTTCAAGCTTCATCTCGAATCCGAGCAATAAAAAACATCACCTCACAAGAACACATGGTGATTATTAGGACTTGCTTTTAATCTCTTTCTCTCTCTCTCCATTACCTTTGTTATTTCATCAGTACTTGAGCATGATGCCATTCATCTCTCTCTCTCTCTTGCCATTCCTCTTGCACCTCGCCATTGAATACCCAACTCATCTATCTCTCTCTCTCCCCTTTCTCTCTCTGTTTGTCTCTCTCTCCCCTTTCTCTCTCTCTCTCTCTCTCTCTCTCTCTCTCCCTTTATTATGCCTCTTCTTCCTCCTATGCACAACCATCACTACCCTCATCTCTCTCTCTCTCTCTAATATTCATGCGATTGAGATGCCCTCTCTCTCTCTCTCTCCCCTTCTCTCTCTCTACTACTCATGTGATTGAGATGCTCTTTGACTCTCCCTCTTTGTGTGTGCATGTCTATTCCTCTAGCCATGATGTTTTAATGATCAAAAAAGAAATGAAAATCACACACACAATATATATATATATATATATAACGAAGTTAACTTTTACCGTTGACTTTGCTTGACCAAATTGGCTGACCTCATTAACCTATTTTGGTTAGCCTTGGTCGACCTATAAAAAGGTTAGTCAAGCAATTGGTTTTTCCTTGTTATTCTAGTCAATGTCAAAACTCGCATGGCTAGCTCAAAGGGCCTAATAAGTAATCAAAAGAGTATAATTTAGGTGATAAAGCTAGCTTGAAGATTCATTTTTGATAAAGAGATACATGTGAGTGGGGGGGGTGGGATGTGAGGGGGTTAGAGGGAGTGGATGGGTGGAGAAAAAAAATGAGAGAAATTTATTGCCCACTTACTTACTCTCCCTAAAGCTTAGTAGAATCCTTCTTCCTTTAGTTCCATGCTTCTTCTTCCCTTTTACCCCATTGTTCATCCTTTGACTCAACTTTGACTGCTTTCACTTAGCAATTTTTAGCTCGGGTTTTGAGCTTCCTCCAACAATACCCCTCCCTCCTTTCTTTCATTTCCAACAGAGGTCTTTGTGGCATCTAGGATGAGTGACGACATTGATGATATTAGGTGGTGAATATCAACATCGTACTATAGTAGCTCACACGTATAAAACCTCTTAAATAGGTAGATTATATCTTTTTGGAGACATTTTTAATTTCTTGAATATCTTTTATGTGTATCCTTGAAAAAATTAAATAAATTTTATGCTAAAAGAAAATAAAAGGTTCCAGAATGAGGGTGTGCATGAGTGAATTTCCACCCTTAAAAAAATCAAAGTAAATGATGGATGATGTAGAGGAGGTACTGGGGTATCTACTTTTAACAAGAGCATGAAGCAAGCAGTCCAGTACTTCACCTACTCAAGGGAGGTTCTCCTTTACGGAAATATACCCTTTAACACTTCTGTGAGCAGGCAGATATCAATGATTGCACAGATTTGTGAATACTCAGGAAAATATTAATGACAACTGACCATAAAGGAAGACCAATCACTCCTTAGTTCAAACGGATGATTACAACATAGGCAAAAGAAATGCTTTAGAGTTGATGCTCTGGGCTAGCATGCCACTCCATAACTAAACAAAGTCATTACAAGAGAGTCGTCCAATCCACACAATGAACACAGCTAGATGCAGGTTAGCACTGATCAATACAAAGTCTGAAGAATTGCTCTGAAGAAAAGAGCATAAAAATACCACTGACTCACACTGAAAGACAAAGCCAGGCCACTCTCTTCACACTATAGTGCTATTAGCCCTCCACTGGGAAGCCTTGCCGATTCGTCATGTCCACTGATCATGTGTTGGTTGATTGCCCAAAATTGGAGGGGTAGATCAATTATGCCTCTTGATTTTGAATTGGATCCTCAAAAATAGGCAGTTGTCATAAATGGTTGGCCGCAACAATCATTTCTCTACTTTCACTTTCACCATCTACACTTTTACTGACATTTTTGCATGCAAATTGAGATCCTCATTTGGTGCCGCTCGTGATATTTGAATGATCTTGAGAAGCACATCCTTCACATATTTTTCTCTACTTGCCTTTGACCCTTATATTTGATGGACGGTGATTTAAAAAATAATCTCAATGCTAAGGTACCTCAAACCCTCATATAATAGTTCCTGAATTCTTCATAAGCATCCAACAACCCTCAATTAGCATTGTCATCTGATAGCATTCAAGATTTGCATATTCCCCTCAGCTTCACAAGAGAAACGCCAGCATAACATATGTGGTGTGTCTCTTATACATCGGCAAATTCAAATATCTGCTAAACAACACAAATCTATCAAGAACAATGGTGAAGCAACTTGGGATCTTAGAATATTTTGGTTCGTTCAAAATTCTACTACCATGCTTGCAAAATGCAAATCTCCGTTCCTTAAGAGATGTATGCCTTAATGCGTAGCTGGAAAACCTATCCAACTTCCTTTTCTTAGGGACTAAAGAGATATGATTGGTTTGGCAATTCGATTCAACTGACTTGAAAGTGCTCTCTGTATCAAGCATCCCAGCAGGACTCTAAGGTATAGCATTAGCGTAACTTTCTTCTTTAGATGTTACGAAGTAAGGTTTCTATCATCAACATGAACATTTGAGAAGAATCTTACCAGGTAAAGGAATGGCTTCTCAAAATTAAAGTTGCTCTTTGTAGAGATTTCAGAATACTCCAGATTCTCCTTCCAATGAATGTGACTTTCTTTGCCTTGATATTCCTGTTCTTGGCATCTAGTTTAGTTCCATACCATAGGTATGTTCTCTGAGACTCGGCATAGATTCCTATGCCATGTTGAAACATTTTTTTCTAAGTCAACCAAGAAGTGACATCAAACATAATCATGGCACACTTCCATGGATATAGTAGCCATCCTGACCTTAACCGCTTCAGGAAAGAATAGGAGGGACCTACGAAGAATGTGGGTGGAGGAGGTGGGTGTCGCGGGAGAGGTGGACTGCGGTAGTGGAGGGAGAGAGAGAGAGAGAGAGAGAGAGAGAGAGAGAGAGAGAGAGAGAGAGAGAGAGAGAGAGAGAGAGAGAGAGAGAGAGAGAGAGGGAGGGGGAGGTGTCTGAGGGGGCTGCGGGGATAAGGGTCTGAGGGGATGGGTGGGGGGCGGAGAGGGGGTGGTGGGGATTGAGGGGCTGCGGGGGGTGGAGGGGGAAGAGAGAGAGGGGGGAGGTGTCTAAGGAGGCTGTGGGGGGTGGGCTCTGAGGGGATTTAGGGGCTGCAGGCGGCAGAGGGGGAAGAGAGAGAGAGGGGGGAGGTGTCTGAGGGGGCTCCGGGGGGCGGGGTCTGAGGGGATTGAGGGGCTGCGGGGGGCGGGGTCTGAGGGGCTGCTTGGGCGGAGAGGGAAAAGGGGCAACAAGGGGCGGAGGGGGGAGAGAGAGAGAGAGAGAGAGAGAGAGAGAGAGAGAGAGAGAGAGAGAGAGAGAGAGAGAGAGAGAGAGAGAGAGAGAGAGAGAGAGAGAGACATAGAGAGAGAGAGGGGCGGGGTCTGAGGGCCTGTTGGGGCGAAGAGGGCGGAGGGGGCAACGGAGAGAGAGAGAGAGAGAGAGAGAGAGAGAGAGAGAGAGAGAGAGAGAGAGAGAGAGAGAGAGAGAGAGAGAGAGAGAGAGAGAGAGAGGAGGGGGAGGTGTCTGTGGGGGCGGAGGGGGAAGAGAGAGAGAGGGGGCGGGGGCGGAGGGGGAAGAGAGAGAGGGGGCAGGGGCGGATGGGGAAGAGAGAGAGAGGGGGGGAGGTGTCTAAGGGGGTTGCGGGGGGCGGGGTCTGAGGGGATTGAGGGGCTACGGGGGGAGGGGTCAGCGGGGTGGAGGGGTGGGGTCAGCGGGGTGGAGGTCGGTCGCGGAAGGAGGGAGGGAGAGAGAGGGGGAGAGAGAGAGAGAGAGAGGGAGAGAGAGAGAGAGATAGAGAGAGAGAGAGAGGTGTTTGTGGGCTACGGGGTGGGGGGGTGGCGGACTGCAGGGTGGGGAGGGTGGTGGGATGCAGGGGAGGGGGTGGTGGTGGGTTGTGGGGTGGGGGGGGGGGGGAGAGAGAGTGCGGGGTGGGGGGGGTGGCGGACTGCAGGGTGGGGAGGGTGGTGGGATGCAGGGGAGGGGGTGGTGGTGGGTTGTGGGGTGGGGGGGGGGGGGGGGAAGAGAGAGTGCGGGGTGGGGGGGGAAGAGAGATAACGGGTGCTATAGACCCCCACATCAAGTTTTTGCACCGTCCCAGTGCAACTTTCCCTTTATCTGCTTATTTCAATGATATCCAAATAAAGTGCAGTTACGGAATGAAATACGGTATGTACAATGAATGAAGTGCTTCCAATTTGACTTAGCTCAGGTAAGTCTTCACGCTAGAGATATTGACCAGGGGTATCTTCTTAGCCTGCAAATCCTCCAGATGTACTGCTCCATTACTACGATTTGATGCACCAAAACTAAGGATCCATCTTGTACTTCTTTGGGCCTAAGATACCTGTCGTGTAATCTTTTGCACTCTTCTTGTATTACCTGAAGTTTTTGCATTACTCCTTCTCTATATTCTTCCAATGGCACCAGTCTCCTAATTGGGGGCTCAATCCCAATGGTCCTCACTCCAAGTTCTTTTTTGATAATAAATTCGAATGGTGCTAATGCCTCTTTTCCATATACTAAGTGAAAGGGACTCTCGCTAGTGGTTCCCCTCTTCGTAGTTTTGAAAGCCCAAATTTGCAGCGATCAATTCTTGTGGCCAGAAGCTTTGATGATCGAAGGATAATTTGTGAAGCAATCCAATCAAAATCTTATTGGAGCTTTCTGCTTGGCCATTCGCCCTTGGATAGTAGGCACATGACTTTTTATGAAAAACCTTGTACCTGTCAAATATATATTGGAGCAATTGATTTACAAAATGTGTGCCTCTATCACTAGTGATTTCCAATGGGCAACCAAATCTTGAGAAAATACATTTATACAAAAACTTAGCTACTGTTAACGCCGTGCAGTCCACAGTAGCTTTAGCCTCTATCCATTTAGTTGCATAACATGTGGCCATCAAAATATACTTCTTACCCCCAGGTTGACCAGTTGGACTAATTGGTCCTATGAAATCAAGACCCCATCGTTCAAATGGGAGCCATCCTGTAGATATGACTAATGGTTGGAAATTCAATCTAGTTGGCATAGGAGCACATATGTGGCAAATGTTGCATTCTTTAACAAACTTGATCGCATCCATGTAAATATGAGCCACCATAGTCCCTTGTGGATGATTCTGTGAGCCAATTCTTCCCCCTTTAGATGCCCTTCACTGTGTGCTTCTTCTAACAAAAGATTCACCTCCTCTGGATAAACACACTTTCTCAAGATATCATCTTCACAATATCTATATAAATTCCCATTTATGAGTGAGTACGCCTTGGTTTTAAGGAGTAATCTTCTTTTTTCTATAGGTGTCAAATGCTCTGGGAGTTTTCCAGTAGTAAGAAAATCGAGAATTCCATCATACCAATCAGTCTGAGTTGCTACTAGGGAGAGATTACTATCCACTAGTTCATCATTAATACATGTTGCCTTCTCGCTCATTGCAGTCCTCGACACTTGATTTGCCATGTAGTGCTCTCTTCTTGGCTTAATATGAATATCAAAATTAAATTCTTGAAACAGGAGTAACCATCTCCAAACCTTTCCAGCCACTCTAGGCTTGTTTATCAAGTACTTCAAGGGCTGATGGTCAGATATGACTATAAAATGTACACCAAGAAGATAATGCCGAAACTTTTGAAGAGCAAATACAATCGCCAAACCTTCCCTTTCGGTCGTACTGTAGTTCCTTTCTGCCCTGGTAAGCAGTCTACTAGCATAGGAGATAGGTCTGTCAATCTTGTGAGATGATGGTTGAGCTAGAACTGCACCAACAACATGAAGACTGGCATCTGTATGCACATGAAACTCCAATGACCAGTTAGGAACACTTAAAAGTGGAGCAGTACATAGCCTCAATTTTAGTTCATAAAATGCTTTCTCAGCTTCAACATTCCATGAGAAGGGGACCTTTTTACTGGTAAGCCTTGACAAGGGCTTAGCTATTTCTGAATACATTCGTATGAATCTTCTATGGTATCCTCCATGGCCCAAAAAACTTTGCACTTCTTTTGGGCTATGTGGAATAGGCATAGAAAGAATAGCAGTAACCTTTGCAGGGTCAACTGTTATCCCTTCAGCAGATACTATGTGACCAAGAAGAGTGCCCTTGGTGACAAAAAAAATGACATTTAGCAGGATTTAACTTCAAACCTGTTTTGAGACAATGCACAAAGATTTCCTTTAGATTTTCCAAATGATCATGGAAATCTTGAACTGCTGCTCTTCTATCTGTGCCTGAAAATACTGAAAAGTCATCCATAAAAATGCGAAGAAAGGTTGTTAACCACTTGCCCAATATCAGATACATTGTTCTATTAAATGAAGCTGGTGCATTCTTCAAACCAAAAGCCATGCAGGTATAAACATAAGTGCCCCATGGAGTAAGAAAGGCTGTTTTGTCCCTATCATCAGGAGGGATCACTATCTGATTGTAGCCACTAAAACCATCCAATAAGCTATACAAAGTGTGACTGGCTACTTCCTCACGTACTTGCTCTGTGAAGGGTTGAGGAAATCCATCTTGAACAGTTACCTTATTTGAGGCACGAAAATCAACACAAACTCTTATTTTTCCACTATTTTTCTTGGGTACAATGGCCATAGAAGAAAGCCACCTGGAATGTTCTACTGGAACAATTATACCTGCTTCTTCTAGTTTTGTAATTTCCAACTTTACCACCTCTGCATACTTTGGGTTGAGTCGATACGGCCTACTTCTTGCAGGCGTGGCTCCCTCAACTAAGGGTATTCTGTGTAATCCAAGCTCCTCTGGTATCCCTGTTAGATCTTTGTAGGACCATGCAAAGACATTTTTATAAGAAAAAAGTAAAGAAGTTACCTTCTGTAGTAAAGGGGGATAATGCCATAGCCAAGAGGCCAAGTGGACTACTTGAGGGTTCTCTTCATCCCCTAGATTTACTTCTTGAACTAGTGTTTCAGGACTAGTCTTGTTTGAGAAATCATCTCCACTGTATGCAGGAGTGGACTTTAACTTATATTCTATAATATGTTCTCTGGTCCATCCTTGAGGTATATCCGAAAAGGGAAGATCTTCTCTGCACTCAGGCTCAAACTTTCCATCCCGGATACTTCCATATTTGTTGCCTCTTCAAAGTTTGTATTCTCCTGCAAACTCTCATTCTCCAACTCCTTGTGAACTTCATGGCCTTTTCCTGCAATTTCTTTATCTGCAACTTCTTCCTCTATTTCATTGATTTCCACCGTGCAACACTCTGTACTTTCCATCATCCAATTCCATAATGTATCTTCTTCTTGGGGTAGAGAGGGCATTACTTGAGTGTCCACAATATACCCAACAGTTTTCCTTGAGTCAAATCCTTCTTCCAAGTGTAGCTTCAGTTGGCTATTGGTGCTCGTTGAAATCCATAGTTTGTTTTTCCCCTAATCTTGCAAAGGTTTTTCTTGCCTCAGCCAAGGTCTGCGAGGAGTAAAGGGTAAGAAGTCTCCTGTGGAAGTGAAATAACAACAAAGTCTAGAACAAAGTGGCAACCCTGTACTATCATCAGTACCTTTTCAATAATGCCAAGAGGTGCAACCCGATGTTGATCTGCTAGTGTAATTGTGAATGGTGCAATCTTGGTGGGGTTCAAATTCAGTTTCTTCATTGTGAAATCTTGCATCAAATTGATACCAGAGCCTCCATCTATGATCACACCCATGAGAGCTTCATCCTTTATACAAACATATAATCTTGAGCTTTGGTAGTCTGCCAGGGGTGCAGGGGGAAAATCAACCATGAAACCATCTATACTGGGTGATTGGATTAAGTGAGCACAGTGTATAATCTTCAATAAGTCACTGCTTATTTTTTAATCCATCCTTATAAGTTCGTACAGACTAACCTTGTGATGAATACCTTTCAAGATCTGTTCAATGTTTACCTCATGAGTGTCTTCTTGCAGACTTGTTGGTTGGTCCCTTAGAGAAGTAGCCATCCTTTCATAAGCTCCTTCAATTTCTGCTTGGCCCTTCCACCCAACCTTTTTTTCCTCCTCTTTATTATGGAGTCCTTCTTGTTCCTCTCTACGGATTGTTGCTGCTTGTCTGGCTCTAGTCATCATGGGCATTGCAGAGGATGAAACAGCATAAGACTGAGTGGTCATACCTTCTTCTTGTGGAGAGAATGCAATCATGTGGATTGGAGCAGGACGGCTTCTTGGGCAGTCTTTGGTATAGTGATCCTTGGCCTCTGGACAATGTTGACAAGGAGGTGCATCTTCTAGAAGGGAACACCTATTTTGCATATGGCCATACTCACCACAGCGATAGCACATCAATTGTGTATTATATCTAGGCTTTGTCATATGATTTTCCTCTTTATTAGGTGCATTTGAAGTATTCGCATAATATGAATCCAAAGCTTGAGGGTTACCTCATTGTTGTGTACCCTTGAGGTAGTAACAGTCTCTAGCTTCATGACCATCCTTTCCACAAAATTGACAGCTTACCTTGTTAGGGCAATTAGCATTGGAATGTCCATTGTTGTTACATATTGTACACCAAATTTGCCTTCTTATATCCTGAGTGGTCCGCAAATCTTCTAACTCATGGCGAAGTTGGGCTACTTCATCATCAGTGCAACACAGTGGTGGCAAGACCTTCTCTTCTTGTTGATTTTGTTGCATTCTCAATGCCTCCAGTTCCTTCCTCAGTTGCCCAATAGGGTCTAGTTCTGCAGCATAATTCGATTGTGTATCCCCTTCAAAATGTTGCCTAGCTTCTTCAATGCGTGATGCTCCTGCAACAAAATCATTGAGGGTTGCATCCAATCTAAGAGACTCACGTAGCTTCTGCTGAGATGACCTAGGCAGAGCTTTGTCTATCCATTTTTTAACCAAGAAGTCACCTAGAGCATGTGGCAGAGGTGCAACAAGTGCTTTTGTTCTAGTGTGAAGTTCATGAAAGGATTCACCTGATCTTAGCTTTAGGTTCTCTAGCTGATCTAGAGCTCTTTCTGAGGAATCACTTGGTCAAAATGTCTGTGAGAATGCCTTCTTCAGAGCCTCCCATGTAGCAAAATGGCCATCTGCATATTGACTGTACCATTTGTCAGCAAGGCCTTCCAATGTGGATGGGAAGAGTACCAACATTGCATCCTCTCTATTTTGCAGACCTCGTCAACGGCATAAGGAGATGAATCTCCTCACATGATCATCAGCATCCTCATAAGCTTGTCGCTTGAAGGTAGGGAACTTGATATTGAGTCTGGAGAGTAAATGAAAGAGATCCTCCATTTGCACTCGTGTTTCTTCTGATGTATCTGAGGAGAAGTCTAATGTTCTCCTATGCTTCTCCTTTGACAGTGGTGTCGCACCCAAATGAATAGATAAATTCAAGGAGGGTAGAGGGGAGGTAGGTTCACTAGTTGAAGATATAGCTGACTTGTTAAGGCTTCTTCGTACACGAAGAGGCTCCTTATCTGCTTGCGTATGGGTCACGTGCCTACTTGCAAATGCAATAGGGCAAAATACTGAAAAAGGAGGACTATTTACTATCCTCAGGGCCTCTCACAGAAATGCAAAGGTCCCACCGGGCGTGCCAAACTGTAGAGGAGGTACTGGGGTATCTACTTTTAACAGGAGCATGCTGCAAACACTCCAGTACTTCACCTACTCAAGGGAGGTTCTCCTTTAGGGAAATATACCCTTTAACACTTCTGTGAGCAGGCAGATATCAATGATTGCACAGATTTGTGAATACTCAAGAAAATATTAATGACAATTGACCATAAAGAAAGACCAATCACTCCTTAGTTCGAACGGATGATTACAACATAGGCAAAAGAAATGCTCTAGAGTTGATGCTCTGGGCTAGCATGCCACTCCAAAACTAAACAAAGTCATTAAAAGAGAGTCATCCAATCCACACAATGAACACAGCTAGATGCAGGTTAGCACTGATCAATACAAAGTTTGAAGAATTGCTCTGAAGAAAAGAGCATAAAAATGCCACTGACTCACACTCAAACACAAAGCTAGGCCACTCTCTTCACACTATAGTGCTATTAGCCCTCCACTGGGAAGCCCACGCTCTGTATCCGCACCACAGAGTGACTTCCTACAGTAGGCTTGTAACCACAGAGTGCAAAGAGAGGGCCCCTGTACGCATGTGAGTATATGGGTGACTCTCTGAATGTATCCCCCCGAATGATCACAAGTCCATTGCTTTTATAGGCTCCAATAGGCCAAGAGGGTCTTGCCAATTTGTCACTTCCACTGATCATGCGCCGGTTGATTGCCCAAAATTGGAGGGGTAGATCAATTATGCCTCTTGATTTTGAATTGGATCCTCAAAAATAGGCAGTCGTCATAAATGGTTGGCGGCAACAATCATTTCTCTACTTTCACTTTTATCATCTACACTTCTACTGACATTTTTGCATGAAAATTGAGATCCTCATTTGGTGACGCTCGCGATATTTGAATGATCCTGAGAAGCACATCCCTCACATATTTTTCTCTACTTGCCTTTGACCCTTATATTTGATGGACGTGATTCAAAAAATAATCTCAATGCTAAGATACCTCAAATCCTCATATAATAGTTCTTGAATTCTTCATAAGCATCCAACAACCCTCAATTAGCATTGTCATCTGATAGCATTCAAGATTTGCATATTCCCCTTAGCTTCACAAGAGAAATGCCAGCATAACATATGTGGTGTGTCTCTTATACATTGGCAAATTCAAATATCTGCTAAACTGCACAAATCTATCAAGAACAATGGTGAAGCAACTTGGGATCTTAGAATATTTTGGTTCGTCCAAAATTCTACTTCCATGCTTGCAAAATGCAAATCTCTATTCCTTAAGCGATGTATGCCTTAATGCGTAGCTGGAAAACCTATCCAAGTTCCTTTTCTTAGGGATTGGACAGATATGATTGGTTTGGAAATTCAATTCAACTGACTTGAAAGTGCTCTCTGTATCAAGCATCCCAGCACGACTCTAAGGTATAGCATTAGCATAACTTTCTTCTTTAGATGTTACGAAGCAAGGTTTCTATCATCAACATGAACATTTGACAAGAATCTTGGCAGGTAAAGGAATGGCTTCTCAAAATTATAGTTGCTCTTTGCAGAGATTTCAAAATACTGCAGATTCTCCTTTCTATGAATGTGACTTTCTTTGCCTTGACATTCCTGTTATTGGATCCACTTTAGTTCCATACCATAGGTATGTTCTCCGAGACTCGACATAGATTCCTGTGCCATGTTCAAACATTTTTTTTTTAAGTCAACCAAGAAGTGACATCAAACATAATCATGGCACACTTCCATGGATATAGTAGCCATCCTCACCTTAACCTCTTTAGGAAAGAATGGGAGGGACCTATGGAGAATATGGGTGGAGGAGGTGGATGTCACGGGAGAGGTGGACTGCGGTAGTGGAGGGGAGGGAGAGAGAGAGAGAGAGAAAGAGAGAGAGAGAGAGAAAGAGAGAGAGAGAGGGAGGGGGAGGTGTCTGAGGGGGTTGCGGGGGGAAGGGTCTGAGGGGATGGGGCGGGGGGGGAGAGGGGGTGGTGGGGATTGAGGGGCTACGGGGGGCGGAGGGGGAAGAGAGAGAGAGGAGGGAGGTGTCTGCGGGGGCTGTAGGGGCAGGGTCTGAGGGGATTTAGGGGCTGCAGGGGGTGGAGGGGGAAGAGAGAGAGAGGGGGGAGGTGTCTGAGGGGGCTGCGGGGGGTGGGGTCTGAGGGGATTGAGGGGCTGCGGGGGGCGGGGTCTGAGGGGCTGCGGGGGCGGGGTTTGAGGGGCAGTTGGGGCAGAGAGGGCGGAGGAGCAGCGGGGGGCAGAGGGGGGAGAGAGAGAGAGAGAGAGAGAGAGAGAGAGAGAGAGAGAGAGAGAGAGAGAGAGAGAGAGAGAGAGAGAGAGAGAGAGAGAGAGAGAGAGAGAGAGAGAGAGAGAGAGGGCTACAAAGGAAGGAGAGACTACAATAACTACACAGAAGACTCAAACAAAGAGGATTCATTATTGATCATGAACATGGCTATGCCACAAGGTAAATCTGATGAGCATATTTTCTACATAGATTCAGGTTGTTCAAATCATGTGGCAGGAAATGTGGCACTCCTATCAGATTTAGAAGATCCAAGGAATAAGCATGAGAGGGGGAAGAGAGAGAGAGGGGGCGGGGGGCGGAGGGGGAAGAGAGAAGGAGGGGCGAGGTGTCTGAGGTGGCTGCGAGGGGCGGGGTCTAAGGGGATTGAGGGGCTACGGGGGGAGGGGTCTAAGGGGCTCCGGGGGCGGGGTCTGAGGGGCTGCTGGAGGGGAGAGGGCGGAGGGGCAGCGGGGGCGGAAGGGAGAGGAATTTGAGGGGCTGCGGGTGGAGGGGTCTGAGGGGCTGTGGGGGCAGGGTCTGAGGGGCTGCTGGGGCAGAGAGGGCGGAGGGGGCAGTGGGGGGCGGAGGGGAGAGGGGGAGAGAGAAGGAGAGAGAGAGAGAGAGAGAGAGAGAGAGAGAGAGAGAGAGAGAGAGAGAGAGAGAGAGAGGAGGGCGGTGCGGGGTGCGGGGATGGAGGGGCGGGGTCAGCGGGGTGGAGGGGGGTCGCCGAGGGAGGGAGGAAGAGAGAGAGAGAGAGAGAGAGAGAGAGAGAGAGAGAGAGAGAGAGAGAGAGAGAGAGAGAGAGAGAGAGAGAGAGAGAGAGAGAGAGAGAGAGAGAGAGAGAGAGAGAGAGAGAGAGAGAGAGAGAGACAGAGAGAGAGAGAGAGAGTGAGAGAGAGAGAGAGAGAGAGAGAGAGAGAGAAGGGACTATCGGAGAGCGAGAGAGAGAGAGAGAGAGAGAGAGAGAGAGAGAGAGAGAGAGAGAGAGAGAGAGAGAGAGAGAGAGAGAGAGAGAGAGAGAGAGGGTGAGGGAGGGGGAGGTGTCTGCGGGGGCAAAGGCGGAAGAGAGAGAGAGGGGGCGGGGGGCAGAGGGGGAAGAGAGAGAGAGGGGGGAGGTGTCAGAGGTGGCTGCGAGGGGCGGGGTCTGAGGGGATTGAGGGGCCACGGGGGGAGGGGTCTGAGGGGCTGCGGGGGCGGGGTCTGAGGGGCTGCTGGGGTGGAGAGGGCGGAGGGGCAGCGGGGGAAGAGGGGAGAGGGGATTGAGGGGCTGCGGGTGGAGGGGTCTGAGGGGCTGCGGGGGCGGGGTTTGAGGGGCTACTGGGGTGGAGAGGGCGGCGGGGGGCGGAGGGGAGAGGAGGAGAGAGAAGGAGAGAGAGAGAGAGAGAGAGAGAGAGAGAGAGAGAGAGAGAGAGAGAGAGAGAGAGAGAGAGAGGGGTGCGGGGTGCGGGGATGGAGGGGCAGGGTCAGCGGGGTGGAGGGGGGTCCCCAAGGGAGGGAGGGAGAGAGAGGGGGAGAGAGAGAGAGAGAGAAAGAGAGAGAGAGAGAGAGAGAGAGAGAGAGAGAGAGAGAGAGAGAGAGAGAGAGAGAGAGAGAGAGAGAGAGAGAGAGAGAGAGAGAGAGAGAGAGAGAGAGAGAGAGAGAGAGAGAGAGAGAGAGAGAGAGAGAGAGAGAGCAGGGACTATCGGAGAGAGAGAGAGAAGAGAGAGAGAGAGAGAGAGAGAGAGAGAGAGAGAGAGAGAGAGAGAGAGAGAGAGAGAGAGAGAGAGAGAGAGAGAGGAGGGGGAGGGGGAGGTGTCTATGGGGGAGGAGGGGGAAGAGAGAGAGAGGGGGGGCGGGGGGCGGAGGGGGAAGAGAGCGAGAGGGGGGGAGGTGTTTGGGGGGGCTGCGGGGGGCGGGGTCTGAGGGGATTGAGGGGCTACGGGGGAGGGGTCTGAGGGGCTACGGGGGCGGGGTCTGAGGGTATTGAGGGGCTGCGGGGGGCGGGGTCTGAGGGGCTGCAGGGGTGGGGTCTGAGGGGCTGCTGGGGTGGAGAGGGTGGAGGGGGCAACAGGGGGCAGAGGGGAGGGGGAGAGAGAGAGAGAGAGAGAGAGAGAGAGAGAGAGAGAGAGAGAGAGAGAGAGAGAGAGAGAGAGAGAGAGAGAGAGAGAGTGAGAGAGAGAGAGAGATAGAGAGAGAGAGAGAGGTTTGTGGGCTGCGGGGGGCGGGGTCTAAGGGGATTGAGGGGCTACGGGGGGAGGGGTCAGCGGGGTGGAGGGGCGGGGTCAGCGGGGTGGAGGGGGGTCGCCGAGGGAGGGGGGAGAGAGAGAGGGGGAGAGAGAGAGAGAGGGGGAGAGAGAGAGAGAGAGCGAGAGAGAGAGAGAGAGAGAGAGAGAGAGAGAGAGAGAGAGAGAGGTTTGTGGGCTGTAGGGTGGGGGGGTGGCAGACTGCGGGGTGGGGAGGGTGGTGGGCTGCGGGGGAGGGGGGTGGTGGTGGGTTGCGGGGTGGGGGGGGGGAAGAGAGAGTGTAGGGTGGGGGGAAGAGAGAGAACGGGTGCTACAGATGAATTAATAAAAATAAGTTGGTTCAAGAAGGGTTATGCATGTTGTGGTAAATAAGAAGAAAATAAATTTACTTCCACGACTTAAGAATAAAAGAAAAATTTTACTAGAAGGGTATTGTAGAAGTAGTTATAGGGGGGACTACTTTGTGTAGTGCATGGGTATCCGCAAATTCTTTTTGATGCACGACCTTGTAGGGTGGCCCTATGAATGCAACTTTAGATGAACTTATTGAAAATCATTGAGAAGATGCAGGTTTTGGGCGATGTGCCCAAGGGTTATTAGATGAAGAGGATGCCTAACAGGTTGGGCATTTTTTCATGATTTTTTCTCTTCTTTTTTGAAAACCTAGCCCTCATAAGGTGTACATTCCGTAAAATTGGAAAAAACAAATCACCTAATGATGATGATGATGCTTCAATAGCTCCCCCCTCCCTAAATTTTTTCATAGGTTGGAAGGTGGTTTCTATAAGAGCTGATTGCTTGTTTAGTAGTCCTTGAACATCTTGATGGATGTATAAATAGGTACAATGCACTATTCCATATGGGTTCTACAACTTTTTGTGAGGTAAAGAGTCTTGAATTAAGCACAATGGCCATTATCATGTGGTACTTGTTCTCCACATCCGTGAGATCTAGAATCAGAAGATAACACCA
Source organism: Ceratopteris richardii (assembly GCA_020310875.1). Taxonomy (NCBI): domain Eukaryota; kingdom Viridiplantae; phylum Streptophyta; class Polypodiopsida; order Polypodiales; family Pteridaceae; genus Ceratopteris; species Ceratopteris richardii. The sequence goes on along the minus strand of CM035410.1, from coordinate 185,590,420 downwards.
AAATAGGAACGTGGTTGATTAATCATTTTGCACAAGTTCTTCCTGTTCACTCTCTTCTTCTTAACTATGTTTTCCAAAATGTTTAACTTCCATGTATGTCTTCTTGAACACAATAGGCAATTGGTGGAATGCTTCAATATCAGATACATGAAGACATTGTCATGATGAGGCGAGGAGATGACTACACACTAAATATGCTAATGTAGGGTGCTTTGACACAGCCCAAATCTCTCAAGATGAGATAAGTATAGATAGCGTGCATCCCCTCTACCAAGTTTCACTATTAGGATCAAGCACCAACTATAGCAGAGAACTTGTATCGACATGGCCAACCCTAATCCAAATTTCTTGTAACTAGGTTGAACTACCAAAAACTTTCTAAGACCTTCTTGTTATATGGCTCAAAACATGTCTTGGTTCCTCAGTGGAGATGTGTGTCTATGGCCAACCATGTTGGACTAATTGTTTACTCTTGGTAAGTATCTAATCAGCATCTATGCTTGGAGATAGCTACTTGATGGTTGTTTGAAAGGAACATGTGAGTACTAAAGCAATGTATACATGTGTTCTTTCACATACAAGGGTGTAACAATTGTTTCTCATGCAAGGTCGTGCAATGTGGCCCTATATATGATGTGTACTTTAAGTGCAATGGACTTGAATGGTGCAAGAGACACGTTTTTTCATTTAGGCACATGGTTATCGCAGGAAGAGGTTCTTGAATGACTAGCTTCACATACCTTATTTTGTGTATCATCATTCTTGAACCACTAGGTGGCCAATGTTGTTTTTTAGTATATAAAACAAAAAAAAAATACGTACATGTATACAAGGGATAACTAGTATTGTCTAGCCATTAAGGCTATGCATTTTCTCGAGTATGTATGTTTCTCCTATAGTTTCTTGTGCTTGCATTTGGCTTTAACTTGATTAACAAGTGGCTACTTGAGTATGGTTACAATGTTAGAGAGAGGCTCAAAATTTTTTGGGGTCTCATTGGATATCAAACTATTAAGTGAAGAGGAAGTGAAAAGAGGTACAATGATATTATTTCCTTTCCATTTGAGTATCAATTTGTCGTTGTCTAGGATTAGACCTATAGAGTGTCAAATACGCAATCTTATCCCAATACGACCTATTGATTATATCGTCCTCCTCATAGACTAAGAATTATATAGATAATTTCACTTTTACCTAATGCATGGAAAGCTTAACTTCTTGAATACATGGGGTTTGATATACCCTATAAGCTTCAATTGTTTCAATTTGGCCTTGAGACTCTATAGAAGAGATAATCTAATAACATTAGCTATAATACTTGTATCAGTAAGAAATGACCATATTCTTAGGGTTCCTTATTGAGCAGTTATTCAAGGTCTTTCTTTCAATGACTTTGCATGTGAATGCACTTGACACATAGCCATGGCAAAGGGTTGAGGTTGCATGAATGACCCCATTAGTAATTGTCTATGCACATTAGAGAACATGTTTTGATCTATGAGTTTTAAAAGAATTCTTTTCTTTAGTATACACTCGAAGGCTTCCTGTTGAACCTTGGCTTTGGTGCTTTGTTTGTCTTGTTGTGACTCTATTCATAACCACTTGCAACCGTCTTAAGATTTTTTTATTGAGTTTTTTTATAAAATTAAACTCTACACCCATTGATGTAATTGGGAAAAGTATCCCCTTGTAATGTGGCTAATTGAATGGCACTAATAGGTGATATAAAATGTATCACATAAGGGCTTAACATGTTGTTTCAATGTGTAAACATGTACTTGATCACCTTGTTGAGGCTTCTTATCTTTCATATGGGCATCAAAATATTTTTTTTGGTCATTTTTTGTGAGGACAAATTCCCACTATAGTCTGAAGGCATGTTTCTTGTAGAGCATCAAGTTTATCTACCTAAGAAAATGACTCATGGCCATTCCACTCATATTCTCTAATGAGTTTGAGAGTTGGTACCTAGAACTCAATAGGTAGAATTACAAGTTGTCCATATACTATGTTAAAAGGGGCATCTCTGAGCATAGTCTTATACGCCACATGATAAGCCCAAACTACATGGTGCAATTGAATATCCCAGTTTGAACATCTTGAATATAATAACTTTGTCAAAATGGTGCATAGTAATTTAATGGAACTCAGCTTCCTTTGCTTGTGGATGATATGGAGCTGATTTTTTAATGAACAACCAAATATTCTTTTAATAGAACCTCTCTGACTTCATTAACAAAATTAGTACCTCTATCATTGATTATCTCAATTGGGAGGTCAAATCTTATAAACTATTATTTCTTTTCTAAACAATTCCTGATCCCTTTTGGTATTTCTACTGTAAAAGAGTGAATCATCATGATTCTATAAGAGAATCCAAATAATATTGGAAGATGGAAGTATCAATTTTTCCTTTCACATAAGTTCTTTATTTGGGATAATTAAGAACTATTTGGAGCTTTACACAATTTTTCCAAGTAAAGGGAAAATAAGAAGAAGATAAACTAGGGGGCTGTAATATACCCTAGATACTATCGTTTCCTATGCATAAAATGATAAATTTTCAAATGGTAAAGACTTTTTCTATCTTCTTTGTATGAACAATATGATTGGCTAATGAATTACTCCTTTACACTTCAAAATCCTGATCATATCCGGAGATAATACCTAGTTCAAATATAAACTATTCCTATTATCAATTGACATAAAAAACATCTTTTAGATTATATATGAACAAAGGAATCAGTGAAAAGCCAATCTCTAAGATTATTTCTTTTCAAGTTATGAGTGCAACTAAGAATTGACAAGTCAAAATTTCATTATGATGTGAGCAATCATTAGGGAAAAAAGTGAACCGTGCATGGGCCTTGTAAGGATTCCTAATCTTAGAGATTAATTTTAATCTTGTTCTTTGTTAAGGGGACAAAGTGCATTTAATAGAGCACTTTTTAGTAGGATGAAGTAGGCTTTTTTTAGGCTGAGCTAGGATCATCTCTCTCATTTGCACAAAGAGAGAGAGGAAAGCCACTTTTCACCTAATCAAATCCGTCCATCTATATGAATTAAAAATTGAATTTTCTGAAACAGTCTCATTTTCAGCTATTCTTTATTCAAAATGACCCATACTTTTATGCATATGTCAGAAGTTACTTTTTTTAGTCTAGTTTTCATAAAAAACACTTAAAAAACATGTTTTTCAAAATCGCTCCAAAAGTTAAGTGCCACATAATCAAACTCGTAACTTTGGTTGCCTTGAAACATGAATTTTTGAAAAAAAACCTTTTTTTCACTTTTAAACACTGGAAAAAGTCATTTTGACCTATCCACACACCAAAACACACTTTTTTCCTGCAATACAACTACTTTACTTGCCTTTCCAGCCATCTCTGTGCTTCTTTCTATTTTGTGCTTGATTTTAGGAACATCATGGTGCTGACATGTATTTTGAACATGAAACCAGCACCAATGCGTGCTCCTCATTCAATGAGTGTACATGTTCGTATTCCTACAGAATTTGCAACAAGTTGCTAAAATTCTTGTTTAAGCAACAAACATGTGCTTATGATTTTGGAATCACCAATAGGAAATCACATCAAGACCCAAGTGATTAAAGATTTTGCAGGCAACTTATAAGATATAATTACTCCTAGGGAGGTACAGATGGTATGTGATGAAGCAGGTGTTAGTACTAGAGCATACACTACATTGTATAATCTTTTGAAGTAGGCACTACAAAACAAAGGTATTTTGCAAAGTATTTTTCCATGCCCTTACAAGGTATCTCTAAGGAAGAAGATGACCAATGAGGATGTAGCTAATACTCTTGGCAATTGCTTGCATATAGAAGATGTTATGTCTGCATCCATTTATCATTCCGCTACATCAAAGAAAGAGTTGAAAAAATCATCTAGGAAGGAATTCATGTACACAAAGTACAACAACATATTTGTCAATTCGGAGAGGCTTCAAAAGGAAATGGTTAAATTTTACGAATCTACAATTCAAGGTATATCTATTTTTGTGATAATGACATTCATAGTATTTTTATTAACATAAAGTTTGTTATGTGATGTAGATTGTGGTTCCATACTCAAGTTTATATTGAAGCTAGATGAATTTCAAATCATAAAGGGACGACGTATGGAGAGTCTTAGCTTGACACTCATGAATGAAGCTATGGACCATGCCATTATTGATGAAAGTGAAAACTCTACCCATCACTTTACAATGTTCAATCCAAGAAAGATATATGGTGCTTAGGTGCAATTGAGGTACCTAAACAATTCAATGATGTTCTTGCATGGCTTTTTAGTGGGACCCCATGGATCACAGGGGTGATAACTTCTCAAATTCATAGTGCAAAAATCAATATTGAAGGCCTAGGTGATTTTGAGGTAGTACGGCACTTGAGTGGAGACTTAAAGACTATCAAATGCATGTTAGGGTGCAAACAAGGTGCATCTGCTCTCTATCCTTGTCCATATTGCACACGAGGTTATAAAAAAACAAAGAGAAATGTCACATGATATACTATGGGTAGAGCAATAAAAGAGGGAGCCTCTATTTTTAGAGAGGGGTCTCGTTAAGAAAGGATTCTCGGGTGTGGCTGGGAGGAGAACATATCTTTGTGCGTCGTACGTTCCTAGAGTTGCTCACAACAAGAAAAGATGATCGATCCGTGATGTAAAATTGGTATCAGAGCTAAGGGGATGATGACCACACAATTGCGCTATGAGGGAATCAAACCTTTGCCAACTATTTGAGGGGCAGATGCTCTATCCAAGCTCCCCACGTGGACTTCATGAAGAAAAGACCTGCACACTTAGATTACTGCTAGATGTCATGGACTTATGATGCATCTGCACGGTGATGGCTTATGGATATAGGCAATTGGAACCAGGTTTATGTATTTTGTTCCTTGAATTGTCTATTATCATAACATGAAAAGGTGATGTTCAATGCATTCTAGTTGGATTAAGGATATCTAACTAGTTTCTAAGAAGGAAACATCTAAAGATTGCACTATACTACGCAGTGCTATAATTCTACGAAGCCTGGTGAATACATGTTGGTACATGCTTGTACATGTTTTTGCAATAAGCTCAGAGCTTTATGCACAATGTCGTAATTCATTAATGGCATTTTATACTTCATAATTTTTCTTCTTTAAAGGGAGAGTGCATTAATACATATTTTAGTGCACGCACGCACATAGACCAAGCTCATATTGCCCTCAATATTGAGGAGGTCGCAAGTGGTAAAGGATATATTCCTTCCTCTATAGTTGCATAAGACATTTTGAGAGGAGGAAGCAACCACATCCTTATTCTAAGGATGTATTGAATTTGATTTTTTGCTAATCCTCATTTTCAGAGGAAGAAATGAATGGATTTGAATAATCAATGTTGGAGGGAAAGTCAAGTGTGTGGGGAGTATGAGATGTGTACTCCTATTAAAGTCTAAGATTCCCTCAAAAATATGAGAAGGCCAGGTATAGGGTATCTCAAAAATACTCTACTTTGATGATTTTACACATAAATTTCAGGGCTTATATTGATAAATAGCCATTTCGGGAAGGGAAAATGAAGCAGGATTTTTCATAGATTTATGGAAAAAACCATGCACACATATAGTATAGTGTATGGAATTTCATATGCAATCAAGAAATTTAAATATTATCTCAGTATGATGGGAGTTTGAAGCTCCACAAAACCCCCTTCCATCACTGTTGATAAAAAATTTCAGCACCTGAATCTAAGAAATTCCCATTTTGGAAGAGGGAAAAAGAGGTGTGGTAGCTACGGATAGATGGGAAAAAAGTATATTTACTGAGAGTTGGTGTATGGAATTTATACTGGAATCATTAGATTCATTAAAATGATAAGTTAAGGAGGAATTTTAGTTCCTCAAAAAACCCCTTCCCGCACCTTTTGGAATGTTAAATTTTGCCAAACTCCACTTTTGGGGGTAAGAAAAGAGACCATTTAGGAGGCTTCCCATGGATTAGTACATACATGCATGAGGTATGGTGTATGTAATAGCATGAAGAATGAGAAAATCCAAGAAAAATCCACATTAGGATGGATTAGAAGCTTGCTAAAAGCTCCCATGTAAGTTTTTACATGAAAGTAAAAATCTTGATTTAGGCCTATTTTGCAGAGCGAATTAGCATGCATGAGGGGAGAATTTGGAAAGGTGAAAATAGACCTAAGCATCTTCATATACCACTCTCTGAGGTTATGAAGAGAATTTTAGGATGTTCTTGATGGAAGAATGCTTTTGGGCACCCCAAAAAGCACATTTTCACACTTTTTCCAGCCCCTCCAACAGTTCACTAGTTTAGCATGTCCCACTTGGAATGGCCATCTCTTGGGCTAGAAAAATCCAAATTGGATGTCCTATGGCTCGTTCGAAGAGCACAAGGTCTACTTTTAGTTTATTAAAAAAAATTTTGGAAACTATGCATTTTTGTAGGTCTGTACAGCTCTACAAAGTTTGAACAGGTTTTGGCGACTACCTTCCGGGAGCCATATCTTTCAAAACGGGAAGGCAATTTGTGTAATTTCACTTCGACTTCTTTGCACATGCTATATATTTCAGTTTTTGATTGTTTGAAGTTCCTAAAATGGTTTTTAAAGGACTAAATATGGATTACAAATGCATTTTTGAGTAAATTTTACATTATTCTAGTAATCATCTGGTCATGCTTTATGCTTTGGGAAGTGATTCGATGTTTCCGGACACTTCAAAGCTTATATTAGGATCTGAGGAGGAAGGTGTAGAGGTCTCGAATCTTATCAAGAAGGATTGGATGCATGCAATTCCAAAACCAAATCATTCAGGGACGTAAGATTTATGTTTTAGACCTTTTACTTTATGTTATGGCATGTTTTGTATGTACATGCATAGATTGGATTGCATACATCAAATGTTGATCATTGTTTAAATTCTAAAAGTATGGATCAATAGACGAGAAGTACTCTTTTTGATTGTTTGCAGGAAAGAGGATTCCAGAAACTACATGGCTATGCAACACAGAGAATGGTTGCTAGCATTTGTTTTTATGTTTTGTATGTTATGGAGTCCATATGAGTTTATGGCATGCATGCCATGGGCCTGTCAAGCCCTATGTTGTTGGGTGGCCTGTGTGCCACTAAGCTCATGGTTTATTTTTTCTTGGATTCCATTTCCTGGGGAAATGCTGTCGAAATTTTTCCTACCGCATGGCGTTATATACACACTTGTCTTTAGGTAAGAATGTTATGGCATGATAACATGCCTTTCTGCAAATATCAATAAGAACTAGGCATGCTTGTAAGCATGTATTTAATGGACTTAGGACCACATAGTAGTATACATAAGGCAATTTCAGTAGTAACAGGATCCCCACACATAATCCTTATGGATTTAGACCATAGGATTGCTAAGGGAAGGAGCTACACCTTCACCATTAGTAATGTGCACGAGCAATCCTATAGGTTTTAGGAAGTTTCATAGAGGCACCGGAGATACGTTTATGATAATCTCCAAAGTAGTGAAGATTGATCACCTCACTTGAGCAAGTAGTGAAGCATTTCTGCTACACTACTAAGGAAACCAATTAGTTGGGATCACACAGATGGCTTTCATGAGATAGCATCGACGGGTGCTTATGTGATTCGAGTGATGGTTAAGAAGGCCATAGGCATGGCACTAGCTCTATGGTATAGAGCATAGATCCCTTAGTCACGAATAGTTCGGGTACCCAATACATATATATGTATATCGGGATCTATAGAGAGGTACTTAGACCTAGTCTTTGTACCTAGGAACAAGTTGGTTTGGAACAGAAAGGGATATCCATTGTCATATACTGACTAGAACCAAACTAACTAGTTCGAGGACATGGGACTCACTTGAGTCCACCTACATGATTTTAGGATATGGGATTCATTAGAGTCCACCTATATATTCCATTACATATATATGGAATATATATATTCGCTTTAGTGTAGGTATAACACCGTGAATTGGAAGAAGTTTTCACTCGTATGGGACGGTGGAAATGACTTCCCTTTGAGCACTCTTCTTCTATGGCCAGGAAGAAAAGGACTCATCATTCATGTCGTCATGTCTCACTAGATTAGGGGAGAGCTCTTAGTAGACATCTCCTTAGCATTGGGAGTTATCCTTCATAGTTTAGGGAAGATTTATTCTTCCAAAAGAGAATGTGATAGGTGATTTTATCACCATTGGTATCACATACTCATTTTCGGATTTTTAGGAAGGATAATTCCATTAGTTTGATGGGATCTTATAGATCCATGCATAGAGGATGGTTGACAGAGATAGATTTTTCGTATGGATACACGTGCTTATGGTATCATGTCATATCCTTGCTTACCATTTTCATAGAGGGCTTTGACCCTTATTAGGGATTTATTTTCTCCACTCTTCACTACATACTATTTAATGAGGGATTATGCATCAGTCATGGAAGAGAGGAGCAAATAAATTCATGAGTTTCTCTTTTAAGGAAAGGAGAAACCCTGAGAATCAGCTCAGAGATCTATGAGAGATCTCACTTTAGCTTAGTGTTTTCACTTTAGCTCCTATTCTTTGAGACAGAAAGAAGGAAAGGAAAACATGATTTCTTCATAGGAGAAGAATAGAGTATGTTTTCCTTTAGACAAAAGAGGTGTTTGGGAAACATCTCGTAGTCTTGATTTCAGAAGGAATTCATTTCTTCTACTTTTCAATGTAATGTTCCTTCACATGGGAGTATGATTCTCCACTATTTTGGGAGGAAAAAGTATGGAGAGCTTATATATGTGTTCTCAGTTATGGATGAGTAGATCAATTGGATTCAACAGAATCTCTTTCAAAGGGAAAGGGAAAGTGGAATAGATTCCACTACCAGAGCTCTTTTCCTTAGAGGAGATTACAGAGAGAGACAGAGAGAGAGTTTTACTTTCTCATTTTGGTTATCTAGATAGTAGTGGCACTCTTCTATCAAAGACAAGAGGAAGATCAGTTAATCATGATGGTTAGATTGAGTCTCACATGGAGACTCTAGAGAGGAGAAATTATGTTACTCCAATGATGGCCTTTGACTAGATGAGATGATCTAGTTATTGACATTAGTTAGACTGGGAGTAGAGTTATGATTCTTCTCTTTAGGGTTCATAGGTATATCTAACCTATTAGGATACCAAACTCTTAGTTGGTGTTACATCATGAGTATGATGAGTAAACATTGTTGGCGATTAACTTTCGCTCAGATATCGCCGATGATGGTCGTCGCGGCAAGGCTTGAACCTTGTCAGGCCTGCGGAAATTGCCGGGCCGCCGAATAGAGAACTAAGCTAAAGTGATATAGAACACCTCTCTTATCAGCAGTAGCTTAGCAGGATTACTGTCGCTTAACTGTGTTAAACTGCGACTTAAATTCCACCGGAACTTCACCGGACTGTCACTGAGACGTCACCGAAATTGTACCAGAATTGTACCGGAATGAACTTCAATTCTGTTTATAATAACTTCAAGTGAGTATACAAGAAGTAAGGAAGTGGTACGTGAACTTCCTTCACTGAGTGGATTCTTTCTGAAGTAAAAAAAAAAAAAAAAACTTCTCCGGTTCAGAATGTCCTTTTCCGGTTAGACTTTGTACTATGTGTACATATCCATTTCACCGGAAACTATGATCAGCTTAAAGTAGAGACGTCTAGCTACAAGATGAGCTATCTCTCATACAAAACTTGGAATTCTACTACGAGATATACTTCGTTGTTCTACCGGAAAACCTTGCTTCCTAAGAAAACTATAACTGACCGAAAATACGTTTACTGAGATATCTTTGATCGAGACATTCGTTTACTGAGAGAGTACACGTTTAGTAACGAATCGTAACTCTGAATGGTTAACGAACGTTCTACCGTAACACGAAAAGAAAACTCAGATTCTTCACCTGCGAACAATGCGCGCAAACTTCCACATGAACATGTGTTTTCTATTAGAGAAGATGTGTACAAATTAGCTTGGCCTCTTCTTGCTCAAGCTGTAGAAACTCTCCTACACTGAGTAGTTTCTTATTACCATCTCTCTCAGATGAATACCTGACGTTCTAGGTTTCTGTTATTCATCTGTACATACGCGATCTATGGCGTCTTCTGAGAGCTTCTCACTCTCTCTCTTCACTCATACGCGATCTCTCATCATCCTCATCCTGTTCACCATCTCTCCGAGTCTTCTCATCCTATATCTTATCCTCCAATGCTTGGTGTATATATACACTTTTTCCTTCTGCGCTCTTCCACGCTCATATTCTTTAATGTGAGCGTTATGCGCACACCGCGGTTTATTGCTCTGTTGCTCTGTTACTCTGTTTATGCGCACACCGCGTACTGACATCGCACACTGTACAACTGAAGGCTTTGATTTCCTGAAGATTCTGCCTTCTCTCTTTTTTTTTCTTTTTCTTTTTATGTCCGTTTGTCAAATTCGTGAGTGATTCCTCAACAAACATCAGTTAGGAGGATGGGTACTTAGTGATTATCTAAATCCCAAAGGGAATGCTTTCTGCATTCATATGGCAAACTACATGGAAGAGAAATTTTAGAGTTTGCACTAGTGCCAATAGATGCTCTTCCAATAGAACTTAGTCCAATGGTAAAGGATGACAAACCACAGACTTCTTGGTTGGTGAAATGTAGGGATTGCATGTTACTACCAAGAAAATCTCATATATAAGCTGGATGATGGACTTGCATAGTTCACAAGGTAGTTTAGATTAAACTATATCTTGTGATTACACTCAAGGTTAGCAAAACCTAGAGTGGCATGAGGGCAATCTATCATTTACTCCTAGATGGGTTTGAAGTCACTTTGTATGGGACTTTGTTCTATACTTCAGAGGATTCTATGGTTTATTATCTCTATTATGATACGGTCACGCTTATAAGCTTGGCACCTTACACTTCCCTTTTATATTATTACTCCATAGAGGATACATCATTTGGACTTAGGTCATTTTGGTGATGTTATAGTAGGCACCACTTAGACGGTTTCCCATCTTTGAGATGATCTCATATGAGACTTCTTAAGGGGAAGGATATGGGGAAACAACACACAGAGATGACCATGTACATTGAGTACATGGGGTTCAGGGGAGTCCGAGCACTTTCTTTCTACCACTACGGACATTTCATTTATATTTTCGAGGACGAAAATATATTTAAGGGGAAGGAAAATATCACATGATATACTATGGGTAGAGCAATAAAAGAGGGAGCCTCTATTTTTAGAGAGGGGTCTCGTTAAGAAAGGATTCTCGAGCGTGGCTGGGAGGAGAACATATCTCTATGCGTCGTACGTTCCTAGAGTTGCTCACAGTAGGAAAAGATGATCGATCTGTGATGTAAAAAGAAAACAAAATAGCATAGAGGAGTTAAGTGATGACACAGATGGATCCCCATCTAGTGAATGGGATATACATTTAATTAGGTGTCCCATGTTAGATACACCTAAAGGATTGGAATCCCATTATTCCATTTCCTTTAGTTAATGTTCACTTTTGCACATTGCATGTCTTCATGAGAATTTTTTATTGACTATTGAAGCTCCATATAGAATATGCATTTTCCATGAAGCCAGTTGATAAATTTGTACAAGCTATAAAAAAATTGGAGGAACTCCTTAATTCAATTGGTTGTCATGGTGGAAACGTAACCTTACAACAAGTGTTAATGACAGGGAATAAAGCAAGACATTTTTTTAGAAGAGGTACCAGCACTCAAAATAATCAACAATATGAGTTGTGGAAAGACCTATGCATGATCACAACGGGCAATGGTTCTCAAGTTGATCTTTGTAATAAGAGAAAGAAGGTTTGGTCATGCTTAAATAAGGTGGTAGGCTTAATGGGTCTTACTAGCTCTAGTGATATTCAATGTCAATTGTTTCAAGAGACATTAGTGGAGTTCACGAAGTGTTTCATTCAATCTTGGGGAGAGAGCAATATAACACACTACATTGTAAGTCTATATGATCTTTAAAATTGTTCATTGCACTTACTTTTTTCTAATGTACTTAAAAAGTTTTAGCATATTTTATTTGCACATGGAGCATTTTTCATGCATCGATATGGGTCATTGGAGATTTTGAGTACCCAAGGAATGGAGAAGTCACACTACAAAGCCAGAGGTGTGTACTTCAAAAACACGCGACATGGTGGTGGTCCAATACAATCAAACTATGTGTAGAAGATGTTTCATTGGTTTTATCGCACTACATTCTCAAGAAGAGTTTTTTGTGCAATGAATTAGGGAGTCACATTTGGAAAAATTTGTGAGACGGATACAACACAACATTGCTAGTGAGAAATGGAAGTAATCATTAGGACCTCTCCATCATGCTCAATGGTGTGCTAAAAGACAACGAGAAGGCTCGACTTGGAAGTAAAGTGAAATCAATATATCCCATTATGTGTTATATCATAGGATTAATATAATCTTGATATCAATGTGTTACTATTTGTATTATTATACTATGTATGCTTCTAAATTGGTTTTGTCCATTCTACTGTGAATAGATAGTTTTAAAAGAAAGCCATGCTCAAGGAACTCAATGCCCACCATGGATACAACCCACCCAAAGACCCTGAAGTGGTTCCCACACCATTTCTAGGCCTCACTCACATGATGGCACACCATCTGGGAGCAATCTATCACGATAAGATGAAGTTTCTAATAAACAAAAGGATTGGTCTTAAGGACACTCAAATTCAGATTCTAATGATGAGCCACCACAGAGGACACCCATCAAGGCAAGACCCAGACAAGTGGCAAGGAGGACGGTTATATCAGAGAGTACTTCCGATGGAGAACCATCGACTAATGAGGAAAGCAGCACTCAACCACCATGGAATCAAGTGCACATTCCAATGAGCCATAGGGTAACACATGGAGGCAAAACACTAACACAAGGAAAAGCCCAAATACCAAGAGAGGAGGAAAGGGAGCAAAGTCAACATGCACGTCAACAAGAGAATGTGGCAGATGAAGCTAGACCCTCACATCGAGCATATAGGAGGAAAAAGAATTACCAACCATAGCATAGACCTCAACGACAACCTAACATACCTCCCAATGCAAGAGCTCCACAAAGACGAGGGAGACATTGTAGAGCATTTGCAGAGATAAGACACTATCAAAAATCAGTTGATCTTCTAATACCATGAAGAGCATTTGCAAGAGTGGTAAAATAAGAACTCCAAAGCTATTGTCAAGGTTTATGAATACAAGGGATAGCACTTGAGGCACTTCAAGAGGCAGCAGAGGCCTACCTCATCTCCATGCTTGAAGATTCTAACCTATGTGCTATCCATGCCAAGAGAGTAACCATACAACCCAAAGATATTCAGCTAGCAAGAAGAATTCGAGGAAATAACCCATAACCTATGTATCTTGTAGCTTCTACGAAGCATATTTTGCAATGTACTTCAATGATTAATGAAATGTTTTGTCTTCAGTTATTGTCTATTTTTTAATCTCTTTCTCTTCCCAGGCTCCCTACCATAAGTGTTTGAGTATTATTACTTTTGCCTCCATTGGATACTTCTTGGCCTCATTAGCTCTTGTTCTTGACTCCATATGAATGTATTTACCTAGGAAAGTCCTCAAATAGGCTAAAAAATGCAAAAAAACCCCAGCACATTCACCACTTTTCATGACTTGGGTAAGGTAAGTTCATGACTTGTTCATGGTAAACTGGGCATAAATAGCATGTAGATACCATAAATAGCACAGATTGTCTTTTTCTAATGAATGTATATAACATAAATAGCATTCAATTGTCTTAAAAATGGCAAAATAGCCCCAGCCACAAAAACGCAGGATTCAGGCCTGCAAAAGTTTTGCAAGCCTAAATCCCGCATTTCTATGGCTGGGGATTTTTTGCCATTTGTAAGACACTTTGAGCACACATAAGCCATTAGATGCACATAAAGAGCATAAAAATGGTCTTGATTAAATACAAAGTGTGGAGAACATTTCATAACTTACAATGGAAAGTTAATGATGGCCTGTTGGAAGTGAGGTAGGCCCTTAGGCTCATGTCACAGGTCCATGGTTCCATAGTTCCAATCATGTACAACATTAATTCCAGCAATCTTCCATATTGACAAAACATGAACATTCCACAACTTAATCATACAGATGATGAGATAAAGATAGAGAAAGAATAGACGACATGTGTAAGGTGTTATGTAAGCCATCGCTTACTCATAGTATCATATATACCAATGTTCAATGTACAATGTGGGAGCAAAACTCTCAACTACTCTATGTGATGAGAAATAGATGAATGAGTGAATGTACAATGTAACAAACATATTTAGATGTATGGGCAGTAATCTGAATATACATGAGATGTGTGACCTAATAGGTTATAGAAGAGTGAATATGAGTGACTGAAAGAGGAAGGATCAGTGTGAAACTGATAATCAATAAACCCTCATCTAAACTTAGGCTATGGAAGACCCTAAGTTAGATACGTGTGTGAAAAGATCACATACTTATAAAGTAGCATAGAATGCTAACAAGTTTGCTGCTGGAAATCCTCAAACTCATGTGAACACACCTTCTTAAACACCTCATCAAAATATGCATAAAGCATATACGTACTGTTTCTCTTGTACCTTATGTTAACCACCATCCAATGTCTTTGAAGTAGCCCGACATCTTCTTGTAGAAGACAATCTTCAACCTAATATCTTCCTGTAGAAGACAATCTTCAAATACACCATGTAGATGGCCGATCCTCACCATCAAGCTACTAATGACCAAGTCTTCTTGCCATGAACAAGAGATAACCTCCTCTCCATGAGCTAGAGTGTGAGCACACCCTTCATCTTCTCCAAGAAGAATCATTAAGAAGAACTCCATAGCTGCTCCTCAACATGCTTCAAGTTAGCACCATGGCTGCCCCATGTGCTAGAAGAAACACCACCTCTACTGAGGTCCAAGCTCCAAGCTTGTGTTGAATACTAGGTGAAGGATACTTACAAGTGAGCTAAATAGTCTCTTATATAGTAGATTGTTGAGCATTGAAGAGCACCTTGAATAAAGCAAAAGCCTATGATCGCATAAAGAAAGCATGATCGTAATAAAGCAAGATCGCGTCGCTCATCCGTTATTGTTTTTTAGTTTCTCCATAAGCTTTTAATAAAGCAAAAGTTCAAAAATCATCCGCTGCGCGATGTGCTGCCGACGGGATTTGAACCCAGACCACTGGGATGGGAGGACGACCACATAGCCAAGTTGCCCCATGCTTTTGTTGTCCAAGGTTATTAGAAAACGGTACCCATTCTAATTGCGGCCCGTTTGCTTTGTAGAAGGACTCCAAATCAAGACTACATATGCTATAGCAAGTTTTGACCAATGAAACATTGAGCAAGTATTGACCAATTGGCATTGTTTCCAACATGGCCATGGTAAAGCGGACACATATGTAAGCAAACTCATCATATGGACTGCCTAGGTTTTCAGTGTGTACTTGCTGCCTTCATTACCCCCTATAGTTTGTCTCCAAATGAGTATAGTTACCATCAAATAGCCTCCAATTAGTGTTAAAAATGGCAAAAAAGACCCAACCACAGAAACGCGGGATTCAAGTTCCCGCATTTCTGTGGTTGGGGCTTTTTTGCCATTTATAAGACTATTTGAGCATACATATGCCATAACGTGCACATAGAGAAGATAAAAAAGATCTTGATTAAATACAGAAAGTGGATAACATTTCATAACGTACAATGGAAAATACAACATATGCAAAATACAACATATGCAAAATACAAATTTTATTTATCCAAAATGTTACATCAGTTCATAGTTGCTTTAAGTTTCTCAACAATTTTCTTTCTCCATTGGAGAGATTGTGGCACCTGATGGGTTCATACGGATCAAGAAATTACATTGGGGTCTTGCATTCCAAGACCCATGGCAATACTTATTTGTCCTACTACCTTTCCTCTAAAGTTAACTCCTAGAGTAGTTACAACTAAATATTTTGTAACCAAAATGACACAATTAGTGCCTTGGGTAATTGTAATCAAACACAAAACTTTGCTCAGAGCCTTCAAGCACCATGTCATGAAGTGCCCATCAGGACTATAATCTTTATGAATAATTATAAAATCATACTTTGGCAACTTTCCAATGTAATTTGCTAAGGATGAGCCAATTCTGTGAGAAGATCGATCCTCACCGGACCTTGCCGCGAACTTGTCCACTTCAATGGCTTCCTATTAAGAAAGAAAATGATATTTCAAGCTCCAATCTTATTAAATTAAATTATTCAATTCTTTACTAAGCACTTACATCATGAAGCTTGTATTCTTCCTCCCCTCTTCCAGGGGCATCAAGATCCATGCTAGAATGGGTCAACCCACTCTGCTCTGCTATTGGGGATGTAGGTACTTTGTTCTTCATAATTCTTCCTCCTGCTACACTGAACTCTTCTTCCGTTGTATAATTGTTATCATTTGTCAAAATATCCTTGCACACCATCGCTATGGTGTCTACCATAGAATCACCGAGTGGGATAGCTTTCTTTTCAAGTATATCAGATGTATTATCAAGTGGAATATCCGACATAGTGGAGAAAAGACTTAGGCACTCATCCAGACGAAGTCTGAATGCCTTCTCAATGTCATGAAGGAAAATAAACTCGTCTCCATCAACAATGATGATGGAGAGATATTCAATTTCCACCTCTGGTAATGTGGGCTCAGAGGGGTTGAGATTTGATGGTGGGGGCTCTTCCATGGTTGATTTCTCACACAGTTTGTCATCCAAACCACCACACAACTCTCTGTGGATTATGTCACTCTCTCTGGCTAAGTCTATGACCTCTGGTTGGGACTCATTTTTTTCATGAACAAATCCCCCCATGACAAGGTTGGGGAGATCCATGGGTGTAGGCTTTGGTTCCTCATTGGTGATAAATTTTATTATGGAGATGTAAGAAAGGTACCTAGTACCCATCCTCTTCTTTTTGTTAAGTTATTTTTATCAAAGGCACTATTTCATCCAACAAGTGCCCTACATGGTCACCAATTGCCATGAAGCCCTTAAGGTGCTTCATGAAAGCTTCATCACCTTTATGAATGTAGAGCAAAAGGTCACACGAGACCCACTTGCCCTCATAAGGTGGAATATCTATGGAATAGTGGAAGATGTAGAGCTCAAGGAACTCTATGATATCTTGATCACATCAGAGTTGAGTTGAATTGTCTTGTCGAGATCAAGGACTCTAGAGACAAGGTCATACAAGTGTGTTTGACCTTTGTACTGAGTTGATTCCAAGAACTCATCGAAGAGTTCTCGAGGACGTTTGGACAGGGGTAGTAGATGTTGAGGCAACCATTGCGTGTAAGGGTAGCGTGATTGGTATGGGGTGCATGCTCTTGGAGTGATTCTAGCTCTTCTTGGTTACAAAAGTGAGAAATGAGAGAATGAGACTTGCTTTTATAGTAGTTTCAATATTTTCAAGTGAATGGGACCCATTTAAAGCTAAAACTAATACCTAAAAGTAACAGATTCATGTAGAGAACTCTAAAAAAAAAAGGCTCATAAAAAAGATTGAACAGATAATCATTTAAAATAATAAGACATACCACATCTACACAGTAGAGCAAATAAGATTCTTGGAATTCCAAAATTGTAATATATACTGCCGTGGCAAAAATCAAAGATTTGATAATTAGTACATCATATTGAGATTAAAAATTTCTACATCTTTCATTTTTGGCATGTGCATTACATTGTAGTAGAGGAAGGATTATTAATGGCAAATAGGTTATGTGTAAACTCCAGTATCAAATAGTTCCTGAGCTATGACAATGAAACTTGAGTTCTATCTACACTCCATTCAGAAAGGACTGTAATTTTATCCTCCAATATTGTGACCTACATCAGTAGCTGCTTGTTCAAATATAGGGATGCTTCGATTATTTTAAATGCAACACTTGCAGGATCGCCAAATGCGTTCGTTTTCAAAAGATTCAAAAGATTTGGTTTGAAGCGAGGTCGAGTTTTGATTGATAAATTTTGTCGCAAACTCACAAAATCATAGAAAAGAAATATGATTACAAATTCACAATAACAACCCGCTAAAGCAGATATTAGATTCTAGAAATGCAAAGGTTATCCAGAGATTAGCTTGAATGGTGCGGATTTTGGCGCTGTGAAGATATTAGATTCTAGAAATGCAAAGGTTATCCAGAGATTAGCTTGAATGGTGCGGATTTTGGCGTTGTGAAGGATCGTACATCTTAAATGAAGGATCGTACATCTTAAATGTGCGTATAATTGAGTTTAATCTTTTGCTAATTCTACGATCTTTGCCAGATGTTTTCCATTTTCCTTTGAAATATATGATGTTTAGAAATAAATTTAGGTTCTGATGGTGGAGCACGTAGCTGCATAATCAAAAATAAACTACCATATTTGTCGCTGCATGGACTTACGTGGGACTACGAATATGTTTTCGTCTTAAGGCACTCCTGAGATCCAGCTTGGTCGTAGACAATATCAAAAGGTAGAACACATGCTTCCCATGAGAAGATATTTGAATGGAGAGGCAAGTGCACACGACATCCATGGCTCTGTATCCGTTAGTCGAACTCTGTGTGTGTGTGTGTGTGTGAGACAGAGAGAGAGAGAGAGAGAGAGAGAGAGAGAGAGCTTCTCGATGATATTTCTGCAACGACTAGATGATCCGTGGGTAGATGAATCGGATGCCATAGCCATTCCTCGGTTGTTACGATACAATGCAAGGATCGAAGCCGAACAGTATTAGCAGAACCTGCACCCACAATTGCTTGCTGTCTATGCTCTAGCACCGTATAGTTCTCCATTCTCAACAACAGCCTCCAGGAGATCTCTTGGCCGTTCACAGACCGTAACCATGAGCCCGTTTGTGCCCATCGGTGAAGTATGTCAGGTGGCAAGCATGATGTTGCAGGGCGTGCGCTCATTGGGCGAGTCCGCGCGTAACCACAAAGAAGCTATCCCAAAGATCGAGCTACTAGAGGCGACGGTTCGAGAGCCTGGAGAATTTGTGCCACCAGCTGGAGCAGCAGGTCGCCAAGGCAAAGAAGATAGCCGCCAAGAAGGGGCTGCGGCTGCGGCTGTATAACCTCCGCGGCGCGTTGTTCGGTGCAAGCGGTCTTTCCAGCGTGGCCACGATGATGGAGACCCTGATAACGTCGTGGATGAAGCTGCAGAATGTTCCAGCAGAGATACGGGAGGCCCTTCAGCGGTCTGCGGGTTCATTGCCCGTGTATCTGGAAGTGCAGTCCAACCATGGCTACATGCCGCTTCGTGCGAAGGCACACAAAGTGCGCGACCTCCTGGAGAACAGCGAGAACAAGGTTCTGCTTCTCCACGGCATGTCGGGAATCGGAAAATCAAGCCTCGCCCGTTTTGTGGCTGCTGAAGCTCCTAGACGCTTTACAGATGGCGCCCTCGAGCTCGTTCTCGGCCAAGCCTGCTCAATCACTGGCTCCAGTGACGACACCCTCGACTATCAGAAGCTGTTTTAGCTATGCACGTCCCAAACTTCACAGGAACCAGAAAGGAAGCACAGGTAGATTAGTGTTATTGCTGATGGTGGGAAGCGTGGCGAGGGCCTGTACAACCCCCGATTCGAGTAGGAGCTCAATCCAGGCGCTTGTTCTTCTCTTGACATGCAGAGGGGAGAAGACGATGTAGAAGAGCACCTTCTCCTGCAACTTGGGGCGCAGCTCGTCCCGCGACAAGATTATCTCGAACATCAACTCGAGGATGCCCTTCTCGATTATCTCATCTTGCCGGGCGCTGTTGTTGAGAAGGTACTCCAAGACCTCGAATAGCTGGCACGACACCTCCTCTTCTACTTGCAGGTAGGCGAGACAGTGAAGAAATTCATCGAGGGCCTCAGACGTGAGGATTTCCATGAGGATGCTGGTCAAGGAAGGATGGTGATTGATCTCAGATAGACAATCCGCTGCCAAATGTCGGAGTTCTACCGGCGTCAAGGGAGCGCACACAAGTTTGAGCACGTTGCTCGCGATTTCCGTAGACCTCATGATCTCCTCCCATGGCTTCGCCGGAGCTCCTCGTAAACTCTTGAAACTCGTCTTCGCCACAGACAACGAAAGAATGGCCTCTTGCTCCAGGTCTTCCAGCTTTTGTTGTTCGTCTCCAGTGGTCTGTTCTATGTTCCTCCCTACCCTAACAAGAGCGCCCCACACTCTTTCCAGCTTACCATGAACTTCAGCAAAGCAATCCTGCTCCAAGCTCTTCGAAACACTCCACTCCTCATCCTCATCATTCTGTGAGCGGTCGGTGAGCAGCCGCAAGAACTTATCCTTGATGATGGACCTCTCTCTTCTTGGCCACAGCAACCCGAGCTGGTCTCTACAGTCATTAGCCAGCTTTTCCCAAAGCCCTGCCTCAAATATTTCTTGGACCACGCTCTCCCCGCCGAGCTCGCAGAGCCTTTCAAGGGTATCCATCGCCAAGCCCACGTAGTACAATCCAACGAGCTCTTTCACTGGCGCGTTACGCAGAAGCACCTCAGAGCTGTTGGCATCTCCGAACTTCACTAACTCATACACAACTCCCAGCGCTTCATACATGGTCTTCGTGACTTTCCCTGATTCGGAACCATGCAATATGGAACTCAGAACATTCACAACACCTGCATTTATTAGATCATTTGCTCGACGTTTGTAATCTTCCGAGCTATACAGATTGCTTATGTAGTGGGAGCTGACGATTGCAGTAAGTGGGTGAACTTCGCCACATGAAATCACATTGATGATCTCCTCATCAAGCATCTTCTTGAACTTGTATGTTGTGATAGACAGTTCCGACGTTATTGTTACCTCCGTAATCGAGCATACCAAATCGAGGAGCTCAACGACAGTGTGCAAGACGGTGACTTGGAAGACATACACTCGAAAGCGGAGGGCTACTCTGATATAGGAAGCGGAGGCTTCTTTCACCTTGGGTTTTCCATAGCGGAAGAGCCAGACAACGGCGACAACCCAGCTCAAGCCATGGTGGTCTGCGGAGAGCTCACTTAGCTGAAGCATGGACAGTGCTTCAGAGATTTCGCTGTTCAGAAATAGCGAAACCATACTATGCATCCGGTAGTAGAACTTTGAATCAGGTTTCGCAATGAGAGAGCCCTTGACAAGTTTGCCGACCTCGAGTCTGAAGAGACTATGAGGCCTGAGGGCCCCCCAGAGCTTCTCGAGGCAGATCTCAGGTATGGGCTCCGTCCATAGAATCAGCGCGAAGGAGGTGAAGAGGTCTCGAGCATCACGAGGAAGGGCTCGCAGGGAGAGCAGGAAGGAGCCAAAAACTGTGCACGAGGCGTTATCAAGGGGAATACTCTGGTAGGTGGCTGGAATGATCGCCTTCGCTGCATACATTGACAAATTGTCCATAGCCTTCAGCCACTCCTCTCGTCTCGTCTCGCCGCTGAGAGTTTCGCCGATCACTGATATGGTAAGCAGATGATAGGCATAGCGCTCCAGAAGCTCATCCCAAAGGTCCTGTTCTTCGAGTAAACAATATAATTTTCAGCCATAGAGATAGATGTTCCCAATTGAAGTTAATTTTGCTGTCGATAGCTCATTATCCTTAACGAAGGTGAGATGAAACATGGCGATATGCAGTATCTTTTTATAACGCACAACAGAATGATCTGCATAGACATATTTTGAGAGGAAGAACGCTTGCATTTCAATGATATGCTTCCATCCAAACTTTTTTTTATGTCATTAACATTGCTCTCCTGCGTTCACACAGAACACTAAAAGTCGTAAGATGCATTACATGTTTCTCTGTTTTTGTGCGAAACTAGCGATGGAGCGCTAACTGGATCAATTTCTGATCGAAAAGAGCTTATTTCTGCTGCTAATTTTGTCATACCTCGCTAATTTTTGCAACTTTAGAATCTGGCTCCAAACAAATGCTGCAGTATTTCACAATGCTTTATCCTACGTGTATATTTATCTCAAGATTTTCCATGCATGTGCGCTCATTTGGTTGGGTAAAAGATTTGCCTATTTAAACGGGGATTGATATGTAATGGGTCTTACACCAGTTTCAAATCCCGTCTTGTTCTTCTACTATTAAAAAAAAAAAAATCCGCAAGGTTTTCTGTGTTTTCTGTCATGTTTTGCGTGTGCGCTTGTGCTTTGAGTGTGTTTATGTGCGCGGGTGCTGTGTGAATATATGCTATAGTCAAAGAGCGCATGGGCGAGATACTCACGGGCAGCTTGCTGAGCTTGGTATGATACATGAGTATGGCCTTCCCTACTTCCTTCACGTCGGGCTCTCGAATCTCCACTTTGTCTGCGCCAGCGATGGCGTACACAGACTCGTTGCGAGTTGTGACGAGAATCTTGCAGTCATTGCCAGTCAGACGGCTGAACCGAGTGGTAATATCAAGTTCCCACACGTCGTCGAGTACGATCAGATAGCTCTTGCCTTCCAGAACCTCCTGCAACAGCATCCGATCGTCTACAGACCTCAGAGCAAACTAAACTGGCAGCTGATTTTATGAGGAGGATGCAAGCAGCTCTTCCACAAATATGCAGCGGAGAGTCTGATGAAGATATTAAGTCCATTGAAGCTCTGTTCAAGCCGTAAAATAAGCATCTACTCCAATTCATTGGCACCTTCAGAGTTGTACCGAACATCTCCGTAGAAATTTGACATGTCATGATACATCATTCAGGATAACATGTCCCTCACAAGTGCTACCACGAGCAGGGGTTGAACCCTCACCCCGCCTCAAGAGGCGAGAGGCCCAACCACCAGGACAGCGGCCTGGACAGCTTTCTGGCATATATGAATCATGTCATAACATAAACTTAATTGCTCAATATTCCAGATAGCATGCGAATAATTTTATCAGATAAAATTAATTGCGCAACATTCCAGATTGCTCTCTTCGATCTGGGAACGGGGAATTTTTCACGTGCGACATGGATGTGTCTCAGCTCCGAGCCGCAGGAGCAGGTTCGCAATGGATGCAGAATCACAATTCACTTTGTTGTCAACTTGTGAATCCTACTCCTTTTTAGTCGTCTTCTTGCCTTCATGCTAAGCCTACGGGATAAACATCCAAAGGGTTGTTGTTCTAGGTGGAACAATGAGAAAACACAGTTCTGCTATTTATCTGTTCACACAAGAAAGTGAATCCGAGGAAATAGAATTTTGTGCTGAACAAACATCAATTGTATTGTGATTAAAAAGGCAATATGTTTTTTGTTGTACGAGATACTTGAAAGCACTTTTGTGATTGAAAAAGAATATTTAGTCAAGCCTTCATAGGCTAGTGGTTGATGCTTTGAATTTTTAGGAGGAAGTCTTCAGTTCAAATCCTGGCTGGACATACTCATGAGTTCTCAAAGATGGATGTCCATGA
Source organism: Ceratopteris richardii (assembly GCA_020310875.1). Lineage (NCBI taxonomy): Eukaryota > Viridiplantae > Streptophyta > Polypodiopsida > Polypodiales > Pteridaceae > Ceratopteris > Ceratopteris richardii. The sequence continues at coordinate 185,566,954 of CM035410.1, read as the reverse complement.
AGTTCCCCAAGATGGGTGCCTCTACCTTACGAGGTCGTGGGTGTGTGTCTTTCCAATTCATTGTACTCTCAAAAACAAAAGCAATATTTATCGTTGACTCATCGAAAAGTGCCGCTAAGGGCAAAGGAGAAGATTCGGTACAATCTTTATCAGTTTGTCTCGTGAGGTGGTACTAAGCCCCAGTTCACACAGGCCCTGCAAAGTTTAGAGCTCTTTTGGCCATATTTTGAGTGGAACAATGCAAACAATAGTGTTGCCACCTCTTGTGTGTTCAGATAAGAGAATGGAACTATAATTGTAAAAAATGGTGGTACCGCCCTCTTTGAACACTATGTGCAACATATATAATAGAACACTATGTGCAACATATATAATAGGGAACTATGAATACATATCACTACTCGATATTGAAAAATGAACAAAATATTCATTTTTTGAATGATGTGGAGCCTAGTACATGGAAGGGGCGAAGGGGAGAGGCCGGAACATTATTTCCGTTTTTGTAGCATGACATGTAGATAATTCTCCTAGCTCCCTCTACCCTCTGTGAACACCAGGTGACATATGTAAATAACTAATTGGATATTGATGGTCTTCAGTCTTTGTCGCTGCCCATTGTGAACTCCGCCCACCAGGTGACATATGTAAATAACTAATTGGATATTGATGGTCTTCCGTCTTTGTCGCTGCCCATTGTGAACTCCGCCTAACAAGCTTGGTGTTCCACCACCATGTCTGAATGCCTACATGCACATGGTTTTTTTTATTGAAGCAAAGAGCCTACACAATTGTGTTGTCAATGGTCACCCTCCGTGAATTCAGGCTATGATATTGTGGGTTGCAACGCATTCTCAAAATTAAAAACATAAATATTTTTATTTCACCATGTAAAGTATAAACAATTGTGTTGTCAATGGTCACCCTCCGTGAATTCAGGCTATGATATTGTGGGTTGCAACGCATTCTCAAAATTAAAAACATAAATATTTTTATTTCACCATGTAAAGTATAAACATTTTAGAGATAATTCACAACCACATAAAAATATCTTTTTTTTTTAGAGACAACAAGCAAAGATGGTACATTAATCAATGGTGTTACATATGGTGCACGGGCAGATCCCACCTTACAAATCAAGAGGGTAGACATATTTCAATGAGAAAACCATCAAGAACCTCTCTTTTGAGTACATATGGAGAACGATCTCTCCCCATTTCTTATAATGGGTAACATACAGAGTGTTACATAGGGGCATATTCTCACGGGGAGCAAGTCTCATGGTATGGAGACAATGTATTCCAGACTTATACAAGCATTTCTAAGAGAATATAGAAGATCCTTCTTGCCTGCATTATAATACATCAAGTTCTTACCAATCCAAATGTGGCATACAATATGACCTCTCTGTATATGCCACCATTCTAGAGGGAAAGGCACCCATGCCAAGGGGATTCTTGAAGAAAAAACAAAATTTTGTTAGAAAAATCAACTTTTGGGGTATAACATTGTTTAACCTGCATCCAAGTATTCTAGAATGTGTAAGTAAACATACTTCCAATAGGAACAAACACTTTAGGGGAGACCCATAAGGAATTATTCTACCATGACTTACAACTTTTGACATGAAATAAGTGAATGTTCCTTGTCCGCAAAAAAGATCAAATGTTAGAGCTAGTGAGAGACCTGTAAATCCATTAAAAAAAAACATATTGGCAACCATTTTAGAATGACATAATATTCCCAAACCCCCTCAGACTTAGGCAAGCAACAAATGGACCAAGCATCCTTAGTATTCTTATTGACTTGGGAGTTTCCTCCCCATAAAAACCTCTTGGAAAGAGTAATAGCTTGATTCACTTGCTTTTCTGAAGGCTCCAAACAAGACAGAAAATAGGTGAGAATGGTGCACACATAATGATTCAAGTAAAAGGTTTGAGGAGCCAATGAGGACTGAGAATGATACCAAGCAAAGAGTTAACCTTTAAATCTTTCTAGGACTGAATCCCACCTTTCCTAAAAGGGAATGTTAAAACCCATAGGAATACCTAATAATCTAAAAATTTCACCATCTTTATTAAGATCAAAATACAACTAAGTAACACAATCAGGAATAATGCTATTGGAGGCTTTAAAACATGTTTTCCTGTGGTTAACCTTAGATCCATTAGCAACTCAAAAAATATGCAAACAATCCAAACAAATAGAAGTATACAAATCATCAACATTGGTCATCATGTTAGTGTCATTAGCAAATTACATCTAGAGGCCAAGTTGGTTAGGAGAATTAGGGATAATGATTCCCTTGATGTTCCCCCTAGACATAGCATCTCTCATGAGCCATCCAAGAGCATCACTAGCCATAGAAAATAGGAGGGGGAGCAAGGGGACATCCTTGCCTTATAGATCTACAAAGTTTTTCAAGGCTCAAACATGACACCATTCATAACAATCCTAGAATAGGCATTGCCAAACAAGGTGCTAATCAACTTGATGAGCTTTATTCCAAAACCAACATCATGAAAGGTAGGATAAATATCTTCAGATTCCTAAATATATTGCAACATAGAACACCTCAGCCATGAAGAGGTCATCACTACTATTCTGGTTCCAAAGGATCAATACCATATTCCCGCTATCAGAACTTTGCTTCAACAAATATTGGAGAATAGCCTTCATGATCAAAATTTCATAGGTCTACAAATAACGCTCCACTCCTCTATCATAATTGCATTCTTGCATACATTTGTGATAGACTAAAAGAGGATTGTGGTGGACACTATAATTTCTCTATTATAATGTCATTCATACATAGATTTGTGAAGAGTCTAGGAGAGAACTTTGATTCTCACTACATATTTGTTGACATGACTACTTCTTGCATACATTTGTAACAATCGAAAGAATTCGATGATCAACACTCCTACTTCCCTAACTAAAGATTATTACTAGACACATTGGGGAACCGAGTAAACCAAACTACAATTGATATTGTGGTGAACATTTGGACTAAACTTTGCATTCGATCCTCAACCTTAACTCCAATCGGCATAAATTTCTAATTTATGAACTAAGTAACATCATCATGTCTAAAGCATTGCAACATCACGACTATGTCAGTAACCAAACTATGAAGAAAGTGAATATGTTGTGCTTAACTTAAGAACTACATAGAAAATGAATCAATGTATGAGAAACCAAACTTCTATTACCGAAAATCACAAAAGGAAATACATTATGTCGGTCATTAGAGTACAAACAAAAATTTGGGGTATTTCGAATCTGGTATTCTTCCTTAGGCAACCCAAAATTCCTCTTCTAGACTTCTTCTACATCTTGAGTTAAAGTGAATTGTAGTATTCTTTCATTATCCTCTTAAGCTTCCTATTTTGCACTTTATAGCCAATCTCCACTTCCATCAACATGCAATGTTATCATCTTCAGTATTGATCTCATACTCTGTGATGTGTAATCTAGGTATCTATCTATACTTGTGCTAGTTTATATTGTTGGACCATCAAGCTTACACTATGCTTGAGGTGGATTTGATCTACATCAAAAAGCTATCGCTTGGATTACGTCAAAACAATACTTGTTGGAGAGTTCTATTACCTATGCTCATTTATTGTATTTTTTTAAAAGATTTTTCATGGATCTTTTACCATTGTAAAAGCCTAGAGCTTTACATATGTAAAAGGATAAAGAGAGGAATAGGATCATTACCCTCTCCTTTTCAGTATGACCTCTCTTCCCCCCACATTACCCTCTCCGGTTCGGAGAGGAATAGGATCATCCGTCAGGACCTACTACAGATACATGTCAGGGAGACATGGATAGCACCACGGGAGCCTCTTCCCACAAAGAGGCAACACT